>QAOA01006985.1:197281-243606 GCA_003255065.1 Cercis canadensis
TAGCCAATTTATTTGGTTTATATAAGGTGTTGAATAATTTGTAAAATAGATATGAGAACAAGTTCAAAATTTGACAAACTTAAGGAATTTTGATTGCTTATAATTCCAACCAAGAGCCTATCTGTAACTTTAAGATAATGCGCTGCATATGCCCATGTTTCAAGCCCAATATACTAGCAAGTTAAATATTTAAATGTGTTCATTAATTTGTAGTGTGATAGTAGATGGGGGAAGTTGTGCTAATGTAGCTTGCCTATACATAAATACTTCAAACCCTAAATTCTCCAATCGCTTAACAATAATAGGGAGGTAACAGTGAGCAAAAAAGTCCTAATCTCTTTCTCCATTGGCAAGTATGAAGATGAGGTGCTTTGTGATATTATTCCCATGCAGGCTAGCCACATACTCCTTGGTAGGACTTGACCATTTGACTACAAAGTCAATCACAGTGGGTACATAAAATTATACTCATTTGTTTTCAACAAGAGGCTAATTACCTTGATCCTTATGTCTCTCCAAAGCAAATTCTAGAAGATCAAATACGGATAAAAAAGATTGTGAGCTTGAGAGAGAGCAAAAGAGAGTGGAGGTCAAGACCTTCAAGAGGCAAGAAAAAGATAGAGAAACCGAGAGCAGATTGAGTGGAAAGAAGAGATGAAAAATGAAAGATTATGAGCTTGGGAAAAGAGAGTCCAAGAAAGTTTTGCTTTCTCATAAGCCTACTCTAACATCCTTGTGCAAAAAGACTTATGTTGAGACTAATCCCTTCAATCTTTCATGTTCTAGTGTGTGTTTGTCCCATGTGTAGAATCTTGAAGAAGTCTCTCAAAAAACAACACAAGATGGAATGTGGTTAACTTTACACATTTTCCTACTTTGACATCAACTTATGTTGACTGTGCACTTGCTGAAAAATTGTTTAATCATGATCCTACTCTTGTTGTAATGGTGTATGCATGTGGAGATTTAGGAAATAATGTTGATGGATTAGGAGATTTCATGCTTCTTACTTATTTACATGCTAGGGCACTAGGTCTCGATCATGTTAGAACCTTGTGTGCTAGTGACTTTTATGATATCGTTAGGAAGAGTATGAGTGTTACATGGGCTGCACAACCCCACCATATGCCAAATTACTTTGTTTAGAAAGCTCGATGACCAGTTATTCCATAACTCCATGTATAGATCTCACATTTCTCTTAATTCTTGCATAAATAACAATTTTTATGATACCAATGTATTTTGTAAGGATGAACTTGCGCATGATTGTTATAGGCTTAGATTTGTTGGACATAATTATTTGCTTTCTTTTAGATTTATATATGGAACCTATGGTTGGTTGTCCATACCTTGTAAGGTTTGTGATATCTCTCATACCCTATCTAAAGTGGTGAATCTTTTGTTGCACATTTCCATTGGATACTTTTTGAAGGCATACTTCTTGGTATTTTTATATCAAGAGCTGAGTTTAGTTTATTCTAGTCCTACAGTGATTGCTTCACTATTTCTTTTATGCCTTTATGCATTTTTATGCTTTTGTGTTCCTCACAAAAATTTCAGCTTTGTGGTTTCTTGTAAGGAATTTGAGAGGGTGGTCTTTGACCTGGGTATCTCCTTTTACTTTGTTGTTACAAATAAGGGAGAAGGAACTTGAATGTTCAAGATGAAGCTGGTCAATGTAACACAAGTCTTAGTGGTTGCACTAAGCATATCTTCCTTCCTCTACAATCTTAAATCTTGTTGTGGCTTGATATTAATTGGGTTTTACACTCATTACCCTTTTCTTGTTGATGTAGGTTAAAGATTTGAGGGCAAGTCTTTTTGAATAGGGAGGGGATGATGCGATCCAAGGTAGCAACACCAAGGAGGCCGAGGCTAGGGTTTAGCTCATAGTTATTTGGTCAATAGTCTTTGTATTTTGATATCATTGTTGGGCCGAATAGCTATGTATTTAGGGTCTTTATTTTCTGATTTATTTCTTGAGACTTTGTTTTGGGTTAAGTTTGTAGTAATGGCCCATTTTGAACTTCTATTAGGGCTGGTCATTACTTAAGCCACTTAGGGCTTGCTTAGTTGGGTTTTAGGATCTTTGGGTCAGTTTGGGTTCGGTTACCCACTCAGCTCCTAAAATTGCCCCACAAACACTTTAAGGAGATGATTGCCTTTGTCATCAACATTATTCAGAAATTAATCAAAGAACTTGTTGAGAGGTTTCTTCTCTTTTCTCTCTTTTGAGAGCTATGGACCAGCAAGGGTACAACTTGCTTGGTGCTAGAATCTTATCACTCCCAATCTCTTTTTTCCCTGAAGTTTGGCGATTCAATCAATGCTTCATCCTTTCCACATTGGTTCTTGATTCTTTGTGCTTGAGAGGTTTGGCTGCATTGTTGAGTTGCTCATTCTAAGTTTAAGGGTCTTCACTTCATTTCCATTCATCTTGTTTTGTTTAATTCACTGGCCAATTTCTTGTGATCCTTGGATTCGTGGTGTTATGCTGAGTAGACCAATCGCATCAACAAGCAAAATGTTAAGTTTTTGGGTATTTGTTAAGTGGATTTTACACCCACTTTATAAATGCTTTTAGCTTAACTTTTTTGTTTGTGTCTTGAGAATTGTAGCCTTAATCTTGTTCATTCTGTCTATTTTGTAGGTTTGATTAGAAAAAGTGAAAATTATTGCTTAAAGAGGTATTGAAAACAAGATATGACAAATTTTTGGTTTGTTGGGTGTTGCTATGCTACTCCCTGGCGTCGCTATACTCCAAGTCCACCAGCTGTAGAGGTGAGCAAGGTGCTGGGCATCCTTATGCTACTTCCTAGCGTCGCTACGCCCTCTTTTAGCCAAAAGCCACATTGAATCATCCTTTGGGCGTCGCTACGCCCTTGACCAATGTCGCTATGCCCATGACCTAGAGTCGCTTTGCCAGGCCATCCACCAAAGCACTCCCTGGGCGTCCTAGCGCTCGTGATCCAGCGTCCCAACGCCCCACGTGCATTCTTCNAGACACCAAAATAGGACTAGAAAAGGTATCTAAACATTTTTAAAAATTTTTCTACCACCACAGGACGAAAGGTGGATGAAAATGGAACTCAAAAATCAAATAAAAAATCTTAAAAAAATGGAAAAGTGGTCAAAACAGTCGAATTTGGCTTAAAAACACAGACCTCACAGCTGTGACTTGTGTGAGTTAGGGCCTTTTCCTTCAACCCAGAAAGTTTCAGGTCAATCAGAGCTAAAAATTTCGTTTTGAACAGTAGACCCAGAAATCACTAAATCAAGCCAAACCGAAAGAAAAACAAAGATAGAACAATCCCCGGCAACGGCGCCAAAATTTGATGAGCTGCCGAGGCTCCTCAAATTACTTAATGTTTTAGGTCGGTTACCTAGCTTTTTGCAGCAAGGGGTAGCCCTAAGTCGAACCTAAGGATTGTTCTATTTGGTGAATCACATGGAGAAGCATATAAACAGGGGGGTTGTGTTTGTTTATGAGATTAACGAAAATTGATTGAAAGTGGTAGAGTTTTAGAGAAAGCAACCAATCCAAGCCTTAACTGATTCTGATTTTAGTTCATCTTTGATTTCTAATGATCCATTCAATTATTAACCATGTTCTTGGCCTTTAAAACATATCAAGAAGCCTCTCAATGTTCTATGGATTCCACTGGTTAAGCAACCAGAATTCGGTTTTAACTAAGACCAAATGAATTAAGCAAACATTCAAGTCTAGTTTTACCTAAGTCCATGATCCAGCCAAGGTGATTAATCCATCCAAAAGCTCAGAAACATTAATCAACCATACAATCCTCTTTTATCACATGCAATTAAGCAATCACACATGAAGATCCAAATTCGAATTTTAACAATCCAAACAGAATAGTCCAGAGGAAGCAAGAAACAGATTAATCATTGAATGAATAACAACAACACATAATCTCAAAACCAATAATCAGAATAGCAAATCCTGGATTTATATGATGGATTAGCCCTCCATGAACAAGAGGAGCTGAGTTCTTACAAAATATCTAAAAGAAAACTTAGAGACTAAGGCAAGAATAGAAAGCTGTCTAAAAATATCTAAAACTTGGTAATGAATTTCGGCTGCCCCCTCTTGCTGATATAGACCTCCAATTTTAGACTAAGTATGAGGAATAACTATTGTGTAAAAAGTGTGTTCATCAGCACACCCAAATTGCCCTTAGGGCACACTTGTTCCCATGGGCCTTAGCTTCAATTGGGCTTTGGTTTGGGCCCATTTGGACTTGTCATGTGGAAGTTAGGCCCATTTAAGTGGCAGAAGGTGTCTGGAACCGTCAGCTAACTTGCACAGAAAATAAGACCATCTTCCACATAAAATATGGTGAACCGGTCTTCATATCAATTGAAGCTCTGTCTGTTAGCTTTCCAATGGTACCAGTTTCAGGTCCATATGACATTCACAACTCAAGTTATGACCCAAATACTGCATGTAGGTCAGGATCCTGCGACAGCATGTCTTCTCTGGCTTCCAGGCTGCATATGACGTTCTGAACGTCCGAATTAAATTTGGAGCCCTGAAAAAACGTTGTAGACAATTCTCTCAGCTTTCCAACAAGGTATGACTCGGAATTTTTAGACATACAGAACTCAAGATATGCCTGAAACACAGAGACAACATATAATGCCCAGTATTGCTGGAAATTGCAATTAAGCATAAATGGATCCAAAGTCATGAAATGAGGTCTAAGTGTATGCAATTCAGCCCAAAAGAGGTTTAAAAGACTAAGTATGAGGAATAACTATTGTATAAAAAGTGTGTTCATCAATCAGATACAAGGATGAACTGAAATAGGGTCCCGAGTCAGATATAGTGATTCACAAGGAAACAGTCCGTCCCAGATACAGTGAACCATAAGAAAAATATAAGACTCAGACACGAAAATGAACCGAAACAGGGTCCCGGGGCAGACATAGTGACTCACCAAGAAACAGTCCTGTCCCAGATACAGTGAATCATAAGAAAAATATCCGAGTCAGAAACAAGGATGAACCGAAATAGGGTCTCGAGGCAGATATAGTGACTCACTTGGAAACAGTCCCGTCCCAGATACAGTGAATCATAAGAAAAATATCCGAGTCAAAAACAGGGATGAACCGGAATAGGGTCCCGAGGCAGATATAATGAATTAGTAGGAAACAGTCCCGTCCCAAATACAGTGAAACATAAGAAAAATATCCGACTCAGATACAGGGATGAACCGAAACAGGGTCCTAGGGCAAATATAGTGACTCACCAGGAAACAGTCCCGTCCCAGATACAGTGAATCATAAGAAAAATATCTGAGTAAGAAACAGTGTTGAACCGAAATACGGTCCCGAGGCAGATATAGTGACTCACAAGGAAATAGTCCCGTCCTAGATACAGTGAACCATGAGAAAAACATCTGAAACAGATACAAGGATGCACTGAAATAGGGTCCCGAGGCAGATATAGTGACTCACAAGGAAACAGTCCGTCCCAGATATAGTGAATCATAAGAAAAATATAAGACTCAGATACGAAGATGAACAGAAACAGGGTCCCGGGGCAGACATAGTGACTCTCCAAGAAACAGTCCCGTCCCAGATACAGTGAATCATAAGAAAAATATCCGAGTCAGAAACAGGGATGAACCGAAATAGGGTCCTGAGGCAGATATAGTGACTCACAAGGAAACAGTCCGTCCCAGATACAATGAACCATAAGAAAAACATAAGACTCAGATACGAAGATGAACCGAAACAGAGTCCCGGGGCAGACATAGTGACTCACCAAGAAACATACCCGTCCCAGATACAATGAATCATAAGAAAAATATCCGAGTCAAAAACAGGGATGAACCGGAATAGGGTCCCGAGGCAGATATAATGAATTAGTAGGAAACAGTCCCGTCCGAAATACAGTGAAACATAAGAAAAATATCCGACTCAGATACAGGAATGAACCGAAACAGGGTCCCGGGGCAGATATAATGACTCACCAGAAAACAGTCCCGTCCCAGATAAAGTGAATCAAAAGAAAAATATCGGAGTAAGAAACAGTGTTGAACCGAAATACGGTCCCGAGGCAGATATGGTGACTCACAAGGAAATAGTCCCGTCCCAGATACAGTGAATCATAAGAAAAATATCCGAGTCAGAAACAGTGATAAACTAAAATAGGGTCCCGAGGCAGATATAGTGACTCATCTGGAAACAGTCCGTCCCAGATACAGTGAACCATAAGAAAAATATCCGAGTCAGAAATAGGGATGAACCGAAATAGGGTCTCGGGGCAGATATAGTGAATCAGTAGGAAACAGTCCTTTCACAGATACAGTGAATCGTAAAAAAAATATCCGAGTCAGAAACAGAGATGAACCGAAATAGGGTCCCGAGGCAGATATAGTGGCTAACTTGGAAACAGTCCCGTCCGAGATACATTGAATAATAAGACAAATATTCGAGTCAAAAACAGGGATGAACCGGAATAGGGTCCCGAGGCAGATATAGTGAATCGGTAGGAAACAGTCCCGTCTCACATACAGTGAACCATAGGAAAAATATCCGACTCAGATACAGGGATGAACCAAAACAGGGTCCCGAGGCAGATGTAGTGATTCACCAGGAAACAGTCCCATCCCAGATACAGTGAATCATAGGAAAAATATCCGAGTTAGAAACAGGGATGAACCGAAATAGGGTCCCGGGGCAGATATAGTGACTAACTTGGAAACAGTCCCGTCCCAGATACATTGAATAATAAGACAAATATCCGAGTCAAAAACAGGGATGAACCGGAATAGGGTCCCGAGGCAGATATAGTGAATCAGTAGGAAACAGTCCCGTCTCACATACAGTGAACCATAGGAAAAATATCCGACTCAGATACAGGGATGAACCGAAACAGGGTCCCGAGGCAGATGTAGTGATTCACCAGGAAACAGTCCCATCCCAGATACAGTTAATCATCAGAAAAATATCCGAGTTAGAAACAGTGATGAACCGAAATAGGGTCCCGAGGCAGATATAGTGACTCACCAGGAAACAGTCCCATCCCAGATACAGTGAACCATAAGAAAAATATCCGACTCAGATAAAAGGTTGAACCGAAATAGGGTCCCGAGTAAAATATAGTGACTCACCAAGAAACAGTCCGTCGCGGATACAGTGAATCATAAGAAAAATATCCGAGTTAGAAACAGTGATGAACCAAAATAGGGTCCCGAAGAACATATAGTCACTCACCAGGAAACAGTCTCGTCCCAAATACAGTGAACCATAAGAAAAATATCCAACTCTGATACAAGGATCAATCAAAACAGGGTCCCGGGGGAAAATAGCGACTCACTAGGAAACAGTCCCGTCCCAGATACAGTGAATGATAAGAAAAATATCAGACTCAAAAATAGGGATGAACCGGAATAGGGTCCCGGGGCAGATATAGTGACTCACCAGGAAACAGTCCCGTTCCAAATACAGTGAATCATAAGAAAAATATCCAAGCCAGAAACAGAGATGAACAGAAATAGGGTCCCGAGGCAAATATAGTGACTCACGAGGAAACAGTCCGTCCCAGATACAGTGAATCATAAGAAAAATATAAGACTCAGATACGAAGATGAACCGAAACAGGGTCCCGGGGCAGACATAGTGACTCACGAAGAAACAGACCCATCCCAGATACAGTGAATCATAAGAAAAATATCCAAGTCAGAAACAGGGATGAACCGAAATAGTGTCCCAAGGCAGATATAGTGACTCACAAGGAAACAGTCCGTCCCAGATACAGTAAACCTTAAGAAAAACATAAGACTTAGATACGAAGATGAACCGAAACAGGGTCCTGGGGCAGACATAGTGACTCACCAAGAAACAGTCCTGTCCCAGATACAGTGAATCATATGAAAAATATCCGAGTCAGGAACAGGGATGAACCGAAATAGGGTCCCGAGCCAGATATAGTGACTCACTTGGAAACAGTCCCGTCCCAGATACATTGAATCATAAGAAAATATCTGAGTCAAAAACAGGGATGAACCGGAACAGGGTCCCGAGGAAGATATAGTCAATTAGTAGGAAACAATCCCATCCCAAATACAGTGAACCATAAGAAAAATATCCGACTCAGATACAGGAATGAACCGAAACAGGGTCCCGGGGCAGATATAATGACTCACCAGGAAACAGTCCCGTCCCAGATAAAGTGAATCAAAAGAAAAATATCCGAGTAAGAAACAGTGTTGAACCGAAATACGGTCCCGAGGCAGATATGGTGACTCACAAGGAAATAGTCCCGTCCCAGATACAGTGAACCATGAGAAAAACATCTGAATCAGAGACAAGGATGAACCAAAATAGGGTCCCGAGGCAGATATAGTGACTCAAAAGGAAACAATCCGTCCCAGATATAGTGAACCATAAGAAAAATATAAGACTCAGATACGAAGAAGAACCGAAACAGGGTCCCGGGGCAGACATAGTGAGTCTCCAAGAAACAGTCCCGTCCCAGATACAGTGAATCATAAGAAAAATATCCGAGTCAGACACAGGGATGAACCGAAATAGGGTCCCGAGGCAGATATAGTGACTAACTTGGAAACAGTCCCTTCCTAAATACATTGAATAATAAGACAAATATCCGAGTCAAAAACAGGGATGAACCGGAATAGGGTCCCGAGGCAGATATAATGAATTAGTAGGAAACAGTCCCGTCCCAAATACAGTGAACCATAAGAAAAATATCCGACTCAGATATAGGGATGAACCGAAACAGGGTCCCGGGGCAGATATAGTGACTCACCAGGAAACAGTCCCGTCCCAGATACAATGAATCATAAGAAAAATATAAGAGTAAGAAACAGTGTTGAACCGAAATACGGTCCCGAGGCAGATATAGTGACTCACAAGGAAATAGTCCTGTCCCAGATACAGTGAACCATGAGAAAAACATCTGAATCAGATACAAGGATGAACCAAAATAGGGTCCCGAGGCAGATATAGTGACTCACTTGGAAACAGTCCCGTCCCAGATACATTGAATCATAAGAAAAATATCTGAGTCAAAAACAGGGATGAACCGGAATAGGGTCCCGAGGAAGATATAGTGAATTAGTAGGAAACAATCCCGTCCCAAATACAGTGAACCATAAGAAAAATATCCGACTCAGATACAGGGATGAACCGAAACAGGGTCTCGGGGCAGATATAGTGACTCAGCTGGAAACAGTCCCGTCCCAGATAGAGTGAATTATAAGAAAAATATCCGAGTCAGAAACAGTGATAAACCGAAATAGGGTCCCGAGGCAGATATAGTGACTCACTAGGAAACAGTCCCATTCCAGATACAGTGAACCATAAGAAAATTATCCGACTCAGATACAAGGATGAACCGAAATAGGGTCCCGAGGCAGATATAGTGACTCACCAGGAAACAGTCCGTCCCAGATACAGTGAACCATAAGAAAAATATCCAAGTCAGAAACAGGGATGAACCGAAATAGGGTCCCGGGGCAGATATAGTGAATCAGAAGGTAACAGTCCTTTCACAGATACAGTGAATCGTAAGAAAAATATCCGAGTCAGAAACAGGGATGAACCGAAATAAGTTCTCGAGGCAGATATAGTGACTAACTTGGAAACAGTCCCGTCCCAGATACATTGAATAATAAGACAAATATCCGAGTCAAAAACAGGGATGAACCGGAATAGGGTCCCGAGGCAGATATAGTGAATAACTTGGAAACAGTCCCTTCCCAAATACATTGAATAATAAGACAAATATCCGAGTCAAAAACAGGGATGAACCGGAATAGGGTCCCGAGGCAGATATAATGAATTAGTAGGAAACAGTCCCGTCCCGAATACAGTGAACCATAAGAAAAATATCCGACTCAGATATAAAGATGAACCGAAACAGGGTCCCGAGGAAGATATAGTGACTCACCAGGAAACAGTCCCGTCCCAGATACAGTGAATCACAAGAAAAATATCATAGTCAAAAACAGGGATGAACCGGAATAGGGTCCCGAGGAAGATATAGTGAATTAGTAGGAAACAATCCCGTCCCAAATACTGTGAACCATAAGAAAAATATCAGACTCAGATACAGGGATGAACCGAAACAGGGTCCCGGGGCAGATATAATGACTCAGCAGGAAACAGTCCCTTCCCAGATACAGTGAATCGTAAGAAAAATATCCGAGTCAGAAACAGTGATAAACTGAAATAGGGTCCCGAGGCAGATATAGTGACTCACCTGGAAACAGTCCGTCCCAGATACAGTGAACCATAAGAAAAATATCCGAGTCAGAAATAGGGATGAACCGAAATAGGGTCCCGGGGCAGATATAGTGAATCAGTAGGAAACAGTCCTTTCACAGATACAGTGAATCGGAAGAAAAATATCCGAGTCAGAAACAGGGATGAACCGAAATAGGGTCCCGAGGCAGATATAGTGGCTAACTTGGAAACAGTCCCGTCCGAGATACATTGAATAATAAGACAAATATCCGAGTCAAAAACAGGGATGAACCGGAATAGGGTCCCGAGGCAGATATAGTGAATCAGTAGGAAACAGTCCCGTCTCACATACAGTGAACCATAGGAAAAATATCCGACTCAGATACAGGGATGAACCGAAACAGGGTCCCGAGGCAGATGTAGTGATTCACCAGGAAACAGTCCCATCCCAGATACAGTGAATCATAGGAAAAATATCCGAGTTAGAAACAGGGATGAACCGAAATAGGGTCCCGGGGCAGATATAGTGACTAACTTGGAAACAGTCCCGTCCCAGATACATTGAATAATAAGACAAATATCCGAGTCAAAAACAGGGATGAACCGGAATAGGGTCCCGAGGCAGATATAGTGAATCAGTAGGAAACAGTCCCGTCTCACATACAGTGAACCATAGGAAAAATATCCGACTCAGATACTGGGATAAACCGAAACAGGGTCCCGAGGCAGATGTAGTGATTCACCAGGAAACAGTCCCATCCCAGATACAGTTAATCATAAGAAAAATATCCGAGTTAGAAACAGTGATGAACCGAAATAGGGTCCCGAGGCAGATATAGTGACTCACCAGGAAACAGTCCCATCCCAGATACAGTGAACCATAAGAAAAATATCCGACTCAGATAAAAGGTTGAACCGAAATAGGGTCCCGAGTAAAATATAGTGACTCACCAAGAAACAGTCCGTCGCGGATACAGTGAATCATAAGAAAAATATCCGAGTTAAAAACAGTGATGAACCAAAATAGGGTCCCGAAGAACATATAGTCACTCACCAGGAAACAGTCTCGTCCCAAATACAGTGAACCATAAGAAAAATATCCAACTCTGATACAAGGATCAATCAAAACAGGGTCCCGGGGGAAAATAGCGACTCACTAGGAAACAGTCCCGTCCCAGATACAGTGAATGATAAGAAAAATATCAGACTCAAAAATAGGGATGAACCGGAATAGGGTCCCGGGGCAGATATAGTGACTCACCAGGAAACAGTCTCGTTCCAAATACAGTGAATCATAAGAAAAATATCCAAGTCAGAAACAGAGATGAACAGAAATAGGGTCCCGAGGCAAATATAGTGACTCATGAGGAAACAGTCCGTCCCAGATACAGTGAATCATAAGAAAAATATAAGACTCAGATACGAAGATGAACCGAAACAGGGTCCCGGGGAAGACATAGTGACTCACCAAGAAACAGTCCCGTCCCAGATACAGTGAATTATAAGAAAAATATCCGAGTCAGAAACAGGGATGAACCGAAATAGGGTCCCGAGGCAGATATAGTGACTCACCAGGAAACAGTCCTGTCCCAGATACAGTGAATCATAAGAAAAATATGCATGTTAGAAACAGTGATAAACCGAAATAGGGTCCCGAGGCAGATATAGTGACTCACTAGAAAACAATCCTGTCCTAGATACAGTGAACCATAAGAAAAATATCCGAGTCAGAAACAGGGATGAACCGAAATAGGGTCCCGGGGCAGATATAATGAATCAGTAGGAAATAATCCTTTCACAGATACAGTGAATCGTAAGAAAAATATCCGAGTCAAATACAGGGTTGAATCGAAATAGGGTCCCGAGGCAGATATAGTGACTAACTTGGAAACAGTCCCGTCCCAGATACATTGAATAATAAGACAAATATCTGAGTCAAAAACATGGATGAACCGGAATAGGGTCCCGAGGCAGATATAGTGAATCAGTAGGAAACAGTCCCGTCTCACATACAGTGAACCATAGAAAAAATATCCGACTCAGATACAGGGATGAACCGAAACAGGGTCCCGAGGTAGATGTAGTGATTCACCAGGAAACAGTCCCATCCCAGATACAGTGAATCATAAGAAAAATATCCGAGTTAGAAACAGGGATGAACCGAAATAGGGTCCCGGGGCAAATATAGTGACTAACTTGGAAACAGTCCCGTCTCAGATACATTGAATAATAAGACAAATATCCGAGTCAAAAACAGGGATGAACCGGAATAGGGTCCCGAGGCAGATATAGTGAATCAGTAGGAAACAGTCCCGTCTCACATACAGTGAACCATAGGAAAAATATCAGACTCAGATACAGGGATGAACCGAAACGGGGTCCCGAGGCAGATGTAGTGATTCACCAGGAAACAGTCCCATCCCAGATACAGTGAATCATAAGAAAAATATCCGAGTTAGAAACATGGATGAACCGAAATAAGGTCCCGGGGCAGATATAGTGACTAACTTGGAAACAGTCCCGTCCCAGATACATTGAATAATAAGACAAATATCCGAGTCAAAAACAGGGATGAACCGGAACAGGGTCCCGAGGCAGATGTTGTGATTCACCAGGAAACAGTCCCATCGCAGATACAGTGAATCATAAGAAAAATATCCGAGTTAGAAATAGTGATGAACTGAAATAGGGTCCGAGGTAGATATAGTGACTCACCAGGAAATAGTCCCATCCCAGATACAGTGAACCATAAGAAAGATATCCGACTCAGATAAAAGGTTGAACCGAAATAGGGTCCCGAGGAAAATATAGTGACTCACCAAGAAACAGTCCGTCGCGGATACAATGAATCATAAGAAAAATATCCGAGTCAGAAACAGTGATGAACCCAAATAGGGTCCCGAAGAAGATATAGTGACTCACCAGGAAACAGTCTCGTCCTAGATACAGTGAACCATAAGAAAAATATCCAACTCAGATACAAGGATCAATCAAAACAGGGTCCCGGGGCAAAATAGCGACTCACTAGGAAACAGTCCCGTCCCAGATACAGTGAATGATAAGAAAAATATCAGAGTCAAAAATAGGGATGAACCGGAATAGGGTCCCGGGGCAGATATAGTGACTCACCAGGAAACAGTCCCGTTCCAAATACAGTGAATCATAAGAAAAATATCCAAGTCAGAAACAGGGATGAACCGAAATAGGGTCCCAAGGCAGATATAGTGACTCACAAGGAAACAGTCCGTCCCAGATACAGTAAACCTTAAGAAAAACATAAGACTCAGATACGAAGATGAACCGTAACAGGGTCCCGGGGCAGACATAGTGACTCACCAAGAAACAGTCCTGTCCCAGATACAGTGAATCATAAGAAAAATATCCGAGTCAGGAACAGGGATGAACCGAAATAGGGTCCCGAGCCAGATATAGTGACTCACTTGGAAACAGTCCCGTCCCAGATACATTGAATCATAAGAAAAATATCCGAGTCAAAAACAGGGATGAACCGGAACAGGGTCCCGAGGCAGATATAGTGAATCTGTAGGAAACAGTCTCGTCCCAAATACAGTGAACCTTAAGAAAAATATCCGACTCAGATACAGGGATGAACCGAAACAGGGTCTCGGGGCAGATATAGTGACTCAGCTGGAAACAGTCCCGTCCCAGATAGAGTGAATTAAAAGAAAAATATCCGAGTCAGAAACAGTGATAAACCAAAATAGGGTCCCGAGGCAGATATAGTGACTCACTAGGAAACAGTCCCATTCCATATAGAGTGAACCATAAGAAAATTATCCGACTCAGATACAAGGATGAACCGAAATAGGGTCCCGAGGCAGATATAGTGACTCACCAGGAAACAGTCCGTCCCAGATACAGTGAACCATAAGAAAAATATCCGAGTCAGAAACAGGGATGAACCGAAATAGGGTCCGGGGGAAGATATAGTGAATCAGAAGGTAACAGTCCTTTCACAGATATAGTGAATCATAAGAAAAATATCCGAGTCAGAAACAGGGATGAACCGAAATAAGTTCCCGAGGCAGATATGGTGACTAACTTGGAAACAGTCCCGTCCCAGATACATTGAATAATAAGACAAATATCCGAGTCAAAAAAAGGGATGAACCGGAATAGGGTCCTGAGGCAGATATAATGAATTATTAGGAAACAGTCCCGTCCCAAATACAGTGAACCCTAAGAAAAATATCCGACTCAGATAAAGGGATGAACCGAAACAGGGTCTTGGGGCAAATATAGTGACTCACCAGGAAACAGTCCCGTCCTAGATACAGTGAATCATAAGAAAAATATCCGAGTAAGAAACAGTGTTGAACCGAAATACGGTCCCGAGGCATATATAGTGACTCACAAGGAAATTGTCCCGTCCCATATACAGTGAACCATGAGAAAAACATCTGAATCAGATACAAGGATGAACCGAAATAGGGTCTCGAGGCAGATATAGTGACTCAATAGGAAACAGTCCGTCCCAGATATAGTGAACTATAAGAAAAATATAAGACTCAGATACGAAGATGAACCGGAACAGGGTCCCGGGGCAGACATAGTGACTCTCCAAGAAACAGTCCCGTCCCAGATACAGTGAATCATATGAAAAATATCCGAGTCAGAAACAGGGATGAACCGAAATAGGGTCCCGAGGCAGATATAGTGACTAACTTGGAAACAGTCCCGTCTTAGATACATTGAATAATAAGACAAATATCCGAGTAAAAAACAGGGATGAACCAGAATAGGGTCCCGAGGCAGATATAATGAATTAGTAGGAAACAGTCCCGTCCCAAATAGAGTGAACCATAAGAAAAATATCCGACTCAGATACAGGGATGAACCGAAACAGGGTCCCGGGGCAGATATAGTGACTCAACAGGAAACAGTCCCGTCACAGATACAGTGAATCATAAGAAAAATATCCAAGTAAGAAACAGTGTTGAACCGAAATACGGTCCCGAGGCAGTTATAGTGACTCACAAGGAAATAGTCTTGTCCCAGATACAGTGAACCATGAGAAAAACATCTGAATCAGATACAAGGATGAACCGGAATAGGGTCCCGAGGCAGATATAGTTACTCACAAGGAAACAGTCCGTCCCAGATACAGTGAACCATAAGAAAAATATAAGACTCAAATACGAAAATGAACCGAAACAGGGTCCCGGGGCAGACATAGTGACTGACCAAGAAACAGTCCTGTCCCAGATACAATGAATCATAAGAAAAATATCTGAGTAAGAAACAGGGATGATCCGAAATAGTGTCTTGAGGCAGATATAGTGACTCACCAGGAAACAGTCCCGTCCTAGATACAGTGAATCATAAGAAAAATATCCAAGTCAAAAACAGGGATGTACCGGAATAGGGTCCCGAGGCAGATATAGCGACTCACTAGAAAACAGTCCCGTCCTAGATACAGTGAACCATAAGAAAAATATCCGAGTCAGAAACAGGGATGAACCGAAATAGGGTCCCGGGGCAGATATAATGAATCTGTAGGAAATAATCCTTTCACAGATACAGTGAATGATAAGGAAAATATCCGAGTCAGAAACAGGGACAAACCGAAGTAGGGTCCCGAGGCAGATATATTGACTCACCAGGAAACAGTCCCGTCCCAGATACAGTGAATGATAAGAAAAACATCCAAGTCAGAAACAGAGATGAACCGAAATAGGGTCCCGAGGCAGATATAGTGACTCACCCGGAAACAGTCCGTCCCAGATACAGTGAATCATAAGAAAAATATCCTTGTCAGAAACAGGGATGAATCGAAATACGGTCCCGAGGCAGATATAGTGACTCACAAGGAAACAGTCCGTCCCAGATACAGTGAACCATAAGAAAAACATAATACTCAGATACGAAGATGAACCGAAACAGGGTCCCGGGGCAGGCATAGTGACTCACCAAGAAACAGTCCTGTCCCATATACAATCAATCATAAGAAAAATATCCAAGTTAGAAACAGGGATGAACCGAAATAGGGTCTCGAGGCAGATATAGTGACCCACTAGGAAACAGTCCCGTCCCAGATACAGTGAACCATAAGAAAAATATCCGACTCAGATACAAGGATGAACCGAAATAGGGTCCCAAGGCAGATATAGTGACTCACCAGGAAACAGTCCGTCCCAGATACAGTGAACCATAAGAAAAATATCTGAATCAGATACAGGGATGAACCGAAATAGGGTCCCAAGGCAGATATAGTGACTCACAAGGAAACAGTCCGTCCCAGATACAGTGAACCATAAGAAAAATATAAGACTCAGATACGAAAATGAACCGAAACAGGGTCCCGGGGGAGACATAGTGACTCACCAAGAAACAGTCCCGTCCCAGATACAGTGAATGATAAGAAAAATATCCGAGTCAGAAACAGGGACAAACCGAAGTAGGGTCCCGAGGCAGATATATTGACTCACCAGCAAACAGTCCCGTCCCAGATACAGTGAATCATAAGAAAAACATCTAAGTCAGAAAAAGAGATGAACCGAAATAGGGTCCCGAGGCAGATATAGTGACTCACCCGGAAACAGTCCGTCCCAAATACAGTGAATCATAAGAAAAATATCCTAGTCAGAAACAGGGATGAATCGAAATAGGGTCCCGAGGCAGATATAGTGACTCACAAGGAAACAGTCCGTCCCAGATACAGTGAACCATAAGAAAAATATAACACTCAGATACGAAGATGAACCGAAACAGGGTCCCGGGGCAGGCATAGTGACTCACCAAGAAACAGTCCTGTCCCAGATACAGTCAATCATAAGAAAAATATCCGAGTCAGAAACAGGGATGAACCGAAATAGGGTCCCGAGGCAGATATAGTGACCCACTAGGAAACAGTCCCGTCCCAGATACAGTGAACCATAAGAAAAATATCCGACTCAGATACAAGAATGAACCGAAATAGGGTCCCAAGGCAGATATAGTGACTCACCAGGAAACAGTCCGTCCCAGATACAGTGAATCATAAGAAAAATATCCGAGTAAGAAACAGTGATGAACCGAAATACGGTCCCGAGGCAGATATAGTGACTCACAAGGAAATAGTCCCGTCCTAGATACAGTGAACCATAAGAAAATTCTAAGACTCAGATACGAAAGTGAACCGAAACAGGGTCCCGGGGCAGACATAGTGACTCAACAAGAAACAGTCCCGTCCCAGATACAGTGAATCATAAGAAAAATATCCGAGTCAGAAAAAGGGATGAACCGAAATAGGGTCCCGAGGCAGATATAGTGACTCAGCAGGAAACAGTCCCGTCCCAGATACAGTGAATCATAAGAAAAATATCAGAGTCAAAAATAGGGATAAACTGAAATAGGGTCCCGGGCAGATATAGTGACTCAACAGGAAACAGACCCGTCCCAGATACAGTGAATCATAAGAAAAATATCCTAGTCAGAAACAGGGACAAACCGAAGTAGGGTCCCGAGGCAGATATATTGACTCACCAGGAAACAGTCCCTTCCCATATACAGTGAATCATGAGAAAAATATCCAAGTCAGAAGCAGGGATGAACCGAAATCGGGTTCTGAGGCAGATATAGTGACTCACAGGGAAACAGTCCGTCCCAGATACAGTGAACCATAAGAAAAATATAAGACTCAGATACGAAAATAAACCGAAACAGGGTCCCGGGGCAACTTAGTGACTCACCAAGAAACAGTCCCGTCCCAGATACAGTGAATCATAAGAAAAATATCCGAGTCAGAAACAGGGATGAACCGAAATAGGGTCCTGAGGCAGATATAGTGACTCACCAGGAAACAGTCTCGTCCCAGATACAGTGAATCATAAGAAAAATATCAAAGTCAAAAATAGGGATGAACCGGAATAGGGTCCCGAGGCAGATATAGTGACTCAACAGGAAACAGACCCGTCCCAGATACAGTGAATCATAAGAAAAATATCCGAGTCAGAAACAGGGACAAACCGAAGTAGGGTCCCGAGGCAGATATATTGACTCACCAGGAAATAGTCCCGTCCCATATACAGTGAATCATGAGAAAAATATCCAAGTCAGAAGCAGGGATGAACCGAAATCGGTTCCCGAGGCAGATATAGTGAGTCACCAGGAAACAGTCTCGTCCTAGATACAGTGAATCATAAGAAAAATATCAAAGTCAAAAACAGGGATGAACCAGAATAGGTTCCCGAGGCAGATATAGTGACTCACAGGGAAATAGTCCCGTCCCAGATACATTGAATCATAAGAAAAATATCCGAGTAAGAAACAGGGACAAACCGAATTACGGTCCCGAGGCAGATATATTGACTCACCAGGAAATAGTCCCGTCCCAGATACAGTGAATCATAAGAAAAATATCCGAGTCAGAAACAGGGATGAACCGAAATAGGGTCCCGAGGCAGATATAGTGACTCACCAGGAAACAGTCTCGTCCTAGATACAGTGAATCATAAGCAAAATATCAAAGTCAAAAACAGGGATGAACCGGAATAGGGTTCCGAGGCAGATATAGTGACTCACAGGGAAACAGTCCGTCCCAGATACAGTGAACCATAAGAAAAATATAAGACTCAGATACGAAAATGAACCGAAACAGGGTCCCGAGGCAGACATAGTGACTCACCAAGAAACAGTCCCGTCCCAGATACTGTCAATTATAAGAAAAATATCCGAGTCAGAAATACGGATGAACCGAAATAGGGTCCCGAGGCAGATATAGTGACTCACCAGGAAACAGTCCCGTCCCAGATACAGTGAATCATAAGAAAAATATCCATGTTAGAAACAGTGATAAACCGAAATAGGGTCCCGAGGCAGATATAGTGACTCACTAGAAAACAGTCCCGTCCTAGATACAGTGAACCATAAGAAAAATATCGGAGTCAGAAACAGGGATGAACCGAAATAGGGTTCCGGGGCAGATATAATTTATCAGTAGGAAATAATCCTTTCACAGATACAGTGAATCGTAAGAAAAATATCCGAGTCAAATACAGGGTTGAATCGAAATAGGGTGCCGAGACAGATATTGTGACTAACTTGGAAACAGTACCGTCCCAGATACATTGAATAATAAGACAAATATCCGAGTCAAAAAATGGGATGAACCGGAATAGGGTCCCAACGCAGATATAGTGAATCAGTAGGAAACAGTCCCGTCCCACATACACTGAACCATAAGAAAAATATCTGACTCAGATACAAGGTTGAACCGAAATAGGGTCCCGAGGCAAATATAGTGACTCACCAGGAAACAGTCTGTCGCAGATACAATGAATCATAAAAAAAATATCCGAGTCAAAATCAGTGATGAACCGAAATAGGGTCCCGATGAAGATATAGTGACTCACCAGGAAACAGTCTCGTCCCAGAAACAGTGGACCATAAGAAAAATATCCGACTCAGATACAAGGATCAATCAAAACAGGTTCCCGGGCCAAAATAGTCACTCACTAGGAAACAGTCACATCCCAGATACAGTGAATGATAAGAAAAATATCAGAGTCAAAAATAGGGATGAACCGGAATAGGGTCCTGGGGCATATATAGTGACTCACCAGGAAACAGTCCCGTCCCAGATACAGTGAATCCTAAGAAAAATATCCGAGACAGAAACTGTGATAAACCGAAATGGGGTCCCGAGGCAGATATAGTGACTCAACAGGAAACAGTCCGTCCCAGATACAGTGAACCATAAGAAAAATATAAGACTCAGATATGAAGATGAACCGAAACAGGGTCCTAGGGCAGACATAGTGACTCACCAAGAAACAGTCCCGTCCCAGATACAGTGAATGATAAGAAAAATATCCGAGTCAGAAACAGGGACAAACCGAAGAAGGGTCGCGAGGCAGATATATTGACTCACCAGGAAACAGTCCCGTCCCAGATACAGTGAATCATAAGAAAAACATCCCAAGTCAGAAACAGAGATGAACCGAAATAGGGTCCCGAGGCAGATATAGTGACTCACCCGGAAACAGTCCGTCCCAGATACAGTGAATCATAAGAAAAATATCCTAGTCAGAAACAGGGATGAATCGAAATAGGGTCCTGAGGCAGATATAGTGACTCACAAGGAAACAGTCCCGTCCCAGATACAGTGAACCATAAGAAAAATATCCGACTCAGATACAAGGATGAACCGAAATAGGGTCCCAAGGCAGATATAGTGACTCACCATGAAACAGTCCGTCCCAGATACAGTGAATCATAAGAAAAATATCCGAGTAAGAAACAGTGATGAACCGAAATACGGTCCCGAGGCAAATATAGTGACTCACAAGGAAATAGTCCCGTCCTAGATACAGTGAATCATAAGAAAAATATCTGAATCAGATACAAGGATGAACCGAAATAGGGTCCCAAGGCAGATATAGTGACTCACAAGGAAACAGTCCGTCCCAGATACAGTGAACCATAAGAAAAATATAAGACTCAGATTCAAAGATGAACCGAAACAGGGTCCCGGGGCAGACATAGTGACTCACCAAGAAACAGACCCATCCCAGATACAGTGAATCATAAGAAAAATATCCAAGTCAGAAACAGGGATGAACCGAAATAGGGTCCCAAGGTAGATATAGTGACTCACAAGGAAACAGTCCGTCCCAGATACAGTGAACCATAAGAAAAATATAAGACTCAGATACGAAGATGAACCGAAACAGGGTCTCGGGGCAGACATAGTGACTCACTGATGAGCTGCCGAGGCTCCTCAAATTACTTAATGTTTTAGGTCGGTTACCTAGCTTTTTGCAGCAAGGGGTAGCCCTAAGTCGAACCTAAGGATTGTTCTATTTGGTGAATCATATGGAGAAACATATAAACAGGGGGTTGTGTTTGTTTATGAGATTAAAGAAAATTGATTGAAAGTGGTAGAGTTTTAGAGAAAGCAACCAATCCAAGCCTTAACTGATTCTGATTTTGATTCATCCTTGATTTCTAATGATCCATTCAATTATTAACCATGTTCTTGGCCTTTAAAACATATCAAGACGCCTCTCAATGTTCTATGGATGTCCACTGGTTAAGCAACCAGAATTCGGATTCAACTAAGACCAAATGAATTAAGCAAACATTCAAGTCTAGTTTTACCTAAGTCCATGATCCAGCCAAGGTGATTAATCCATCCAAAAGCTCAGAAACATTAATCAACCATACAATCCTCTTTTATCACATGCAATTAAGCAATCACACATGAAGATCCAAATTCGAATTAAGCAATTCAAACAGAATATTTCAAAGGATTGAAAGAACTTTGATTAACAACTAAAATGAAGAACAACAACTCATAATCTCAAAACCAATAATCAGAATAGCAAAACCTGGATTGATATGTTGGATTAGCCCTCCATGAACAAGAGGAGCTGAAGTTCTTACAAAATATCTAAAAGAAAACTTAGAGACTAAGGCAAGAATAGAAAGCTGTCTAAAAATATCTAAAACTTGGTTATGAATTTCGGCTGCCTCCTTCTTCTGATATAGACCTCCAATTTTACATGCACACCTAAATTGCCCTTAGGGCACACTTGTTCCCATGGGCCTTAGCTTCAATTGGGCTTTGGTTTGGGCCCATTTGGACTTGTCATGAGGAAGTTAGGCCCATTTAAGTGGCAGAAGGTGTCTGGAACCGTCAGCTAACTTGCACAGCAAATAAGACCATCTTCCACATAAAATATGGTGAACCGGTCTTCATATATATTGAAGTTCTGTCTGTTAGCTTTCCAATGGTACCAGTTTCAGGTCCATATGACATTTACAACTCAAGTTATGACCCAAATACTGCATGTAGGTCAGGATCCTGCGACAGCATATCTTCTCTGGCTTCCAGGCTGCATATGACCTTCTGAACGTCCGAATTAGCTTTGGAGCCCTGAAAGAAAGTTGTAGACAATTCTCTCAGCTTTCCAACAAGGTATGACTCGGAAGTTTTAGACATCAGAACTCAAGATATGCCTGAAACACAGAGACAACATATAATGCCCAGTATTGCTGGAAATTGCAATTAAGCATAAATGGATCCAAATTCATGAAATGAGGTCTAAGTCTATGCAATTCAGCCCAAAAGAGGTTTAAAAGACTAAGTATGAGGAATAACTATTGTATAAAAAGTGTGTTCATCACTCACCAAGAAACAGTCCTGTCCCAGATACAGTGAATCATAAGAAAAATATCCGAGTCAGAAACAGGGATGAACCGAAAAAGGGTCCCGAGGCAGATATAGTGACTCACCAGGAAACAGTCCCGTCCCAGATACAGTGAATTATAAGAAAAATATCCGAGTCAGAAACAGTGATAAACCGAAATAGGGTCCCGAGGCAGATATAGTGACTCACTAGGAAACAATCCCATCCAAGATACAGTGAACCATAAGAAAATTATCCGACTCAGATACAAGGATGAACCGAAATAGGGTCCCGAGGCAGATAAAATGACTCACTAGGAAACAGTCCGTCCCAGATACAGTGAACCATAAGAAAAATATCCGAGTGAGAAACAGGGATGAACCGAAATAGGGTCTCGGGGCAGATATATTGAATCAGAAGGTAACAGTCCTTTCAAAGATACAGTGAATCGTAAGAAAAATATCCGAGTCAGAAACAGGGATGAACCAAAATAGGGTACCGAGGCAGATATAGTGACTAACTTGGAAACAGTCCCGTCCCAGATACATTTAATAATAAGACAAATGTCCGAGTCAAAAACAGGGATGAACCGGAATAGGGTCCCGAGGCAGATATAATGACTCACTTGGAAACAGTCCCGTCCCAGATACAGTGAATCATAAGAAAAATATCCGAGTCAAAAACATGGATGAACCGGAATAGGGTCCCGAGCCAGATATAGTGACTCAACAGGAAACAGACCCGTCCCAAATACAGTGAAACATAAGAAAAATATCCGACTCAGATACAGGGATGAACCGAAACAGGGTCCTGGGGCAAATATAGTGACTCACCAGGAAACAGTCCCGTCCCAGATACAGTTAATCATAAGAAAATTATCCGAGTAAGAAACAGTGTTGAACTGAAATACGGTCCCGAGGCAGATATAGTGATTCACAAGGAAATTGTCCCGTCCCAGATACAGTGAACCATGAGAAAAATATCTGTATCAGATACAAGGATGAACCGAAATAGGGTCCCGAGGCAGATATAGTGACTCACAAGGAAACAGTCCGTCCCAGATATAGTGAACCATAAGAAAAATGAAAGACTCAGATAATAAGATGAACCGAAACAGGGTCCCGGGGCAGACAGAGTGACTCTCCAAGAAACAGTCCCGTCCCAGATACAGTGAATCATAAGAAAAATATCCGAGTCAGAAACAGGGATGAACCGAAATAGGGTCCCGAGGCAGATATAGTGACTCACAAGGAAACAGTCCGTCCCAGATACAGTGAACCATAAGAAAAACATAAGACTCAGATACGAAGATGAACCGATATAAGGTCCCGGGGCAGACATAGTGACTCACAAAGAAACATACCCGTCCCAGATACAGTGAATCATAAGAAAAATATCCGAGTCAAAAACAGGGATGAACCGGAATAGGGTCCCGAGGCAGATATAATGAATTAGTAGGAAACAGTCCCGTCCCAAATACAGTGAAACATAAGAAAAATATCCGACTCAGATACAGGAATGAACCGAAACAGGGTCCCGGGACAGGTATAGTGACTCACCAGGAAACAGTCCCGTCCCAGATATAGTGAATCATAAGAAAAATATCCGAGTAAGAAACAGAGTTGAACCGAAATACGGTCCCGAGGCAGATATAGTGACTCACAAGGAAATAGTCCCGTCCCAGATACAGTGAACCATGAGAAAAACATCTGAATCAGATACAAGGATGAACCGAAATAGGGTCCCGAGGCAGATATAATGACTCACAAGGAAACAATCCGTCCCAGATATAGTGAACCATAAGAAAAATATAAGACTCAGATACGAAGATGAACCGAAACAGGGTCCCGGGGCAGACATTGTGACTCTCCAAGATACAGTCCCGTCCCAGATACAGTGAATCATAAGAAAAATATCCGAGTTAGAAACAGGGATGAACCAAATAGGGTCCCGAGGCAGATATAGTGACTAACTTGGAAACAGTCCCGTCCCAGATACATTGAATAATAAGACAAATATCCGAGTCAAAAACAGGGATGAACCAGAATAGGGTCCCGAGGCAAATATAATGAATTAGTAGGAAACAGTCCCGTCCCAAATACATTGAACCATAAGAAAAATATCCGACTCAGATAAAGGGATGAACCAAAACAGGGTCCCGGGGCAGATATAGCGACTCACCAGGAAACAATCCCGTCCCAGATACAATGAATCATAAGAAAAATATCCGAGTAAGAAACAGTGTTGAACCGAAATACGGTCCCGAGGCAGATATAGTGACTCACAAGGAAATAGTCCTGTCCCAGATACAGTGAACCATGAGAAAAACATCTGAATCAGATACAAGGATGAACCGAAATAGGGTCCCGAGGCAGATATAGTGACTCACAAAGAAATAGTCCGTCCCAGATACAGTGAACCATAAGAAAAATATAAGACTCAGATACGAAAACGAACCGAAACAGGGTCCCGGGGCAGACATAGTGACTCACTAGGAAACAGTCCTGTCCCAGATACAGTGAATCATAAGAAAAATATCCGATTCAGAAATAGAGTTGAACTGAAATAGGGTCCCGAGGCAGATATAGTGACTCACCAGGAAACAGTCCCGTCCCAGATACAGTGAATCATAAGAAAAATATCATAGTCAAAAACAGGGATGAACCGGAATAGGGTCCCGAGGAAGATATTGTGAATTAGTAGGAAACAATCCCGTCCCAAATACTGTGAACCATAAGAAATATCAGACTCAGATACAGGGATGAACCGAAACAGGGTCCCGGGGCAGATATAGTGACTCAGCAGGAAACAGTCCCTTCCCAGATACAGTGAATCATAAGAAAAAATCCGAGTCAGAAACAGTGATAAACTGAAATAGGGTCCCGAGGCAGATATAGTGACTCACCTGGAAACAGTCCGTCCCAGATACAGTGAACCATAAGAAAAATATCCGAGTCAGAAACAGGGATAAACAGAAATAGGGTCCCGAGGCAGATATAGTGACTAACTTGGAAACAGTCCCGTCCCAGACACATTGAATATTAAGACAAATATCCGAGTCAAAAACAGGGATGAACCGGAATAGGATCTCGAGGCAGATATAGTGAATCAGTAGGAAACAGTCCCGTCTCACATACAGTGAACCATAGGAAAAATATCCGACTCAGATACAGGGATGAACCGAAACAGGGTCCCGAGGCAGATGTAGTGATTCACCAGGAAACAGTCCCATCCCAGACACAGTGAATCATAGGAAAAATATCCGAGTTAGAAACAGGGATGAACCGAAATAGGATCCCGGGGCAGATATAGTGACTAACTTGGAAACAGTCCCGTCCCAAATACATTGAATAATAAGACAAATATCCGAGTCAAAAACAGGGATGAACCGGAATAGGGTCCCGAGGCAGATATAGTGAATCAGTAGGAAACAGTCCCGTCTCACATACAGTGAACCATAGGAAAAATATCCGACTCAGATACAGGGATGAACCGAAGCAGGGTCCCGAGGCAGATGTAGTGATTCACCAGGAAACAGTCCCATCCCAGATACAGTGAATCATAAGAAAAATATCCAAGTTAGAAACAGTGATGAACCGAAATAGGTTCCCGAGGCAGATATAGTGACTCACCAGGAAACAGTCCCATCCCAGATACAGTGAACCATAAGAAAAATATCCGACTCAGATAAAAGGTTGAACCGAAATAGGGTCCCGAGGAAAATATAGTGACTCACCAAGAAACAGTCCGTCGCGGATATAGTGAATCATAAGAAAAATATCCAAGTCAGAAACAGTGATGAACCAAAATAGGGTCCCGAAGAAGATATAGTGACTCACCAGGAAACAGTCTCGTCCCAGATACAGTGAACCATAAGAAAAATATCCAACTCAGATACAAGGATCAATCAAAACAGGGTCCCGGGGCAAAATAGCGACTCACTAGGAAACAGTCCCGTCCCAGATACAGTGAATGATAAGAAAAATATCAGAGTCAAAAACAGGGATGAACCGGAATAGGGTCTCGGGGCAGATATAGTGACTCACCAGGAAACAATCCCGTTCCAAATACAGTGAATCATAAGAAAAATATCCAAGTCAGAAACAGAGATGAAGAGAAATAGGGTCCCGAGGCAGATATAGTGACTCACCAGTAAACAGTCCGTCCCAGATACAGTGAATCATAAGAAAAATATAAGACTCAGATACGAAGATGAACCGAAACAGGGTCCCGGGGCAGACATAGTGACTCTCCAAGAAACAGTCCCGTCCCAGATACAGTGAATCATAAGAAAAATATCCGAGTCAAAAACAGGGATGAACCGAAATAGGGTCCCGAGGCAGATATAGTGACTCACAAGGAAACAGTCCGTCCTAGATGCAGTGAACCATAAGAAAAATATAAGACTCAGATACGAAGATGAACCGAAACAGAGTCCCGGGGCAAACATAGTGACTCACCAAGAAACAGACCCATCCCAGATACAGTGAATCATAAGAAAAATATCCAAGTCAGAAATAGGGATGAACCGAAATAGGGTCCCAAGGCAGATATAGTGACTCACAAGGAAACAGTCTGTCCCAGATACAGTGAACCATAAGAAAAATATAAGACTCAGATACGAAGATGAACCGAAACAGGGTCCCGGGGTGGACATAGTGACTCACCAAGAAACAATCCTGTCCCAGATACAGTGAATCATAAGAAAAATATCTGAGTCAGGAACAGGGATGAACCGAAATAGGGTCCTGAGGCAGATATAGTGACTCACTTGGAAACAGTCCCGTCCCAGATACATTGAATCATAAGAAAAATATTTGAGTCAAAAACAGGGATGAACCGGAATAGGGTCCCGAGGAAGATATAGTGAATTAGTAGGAAACAATCCCGTCCCAAATACAGTGAACCATAAGAAAAATATCCGACTCAGATACAGGGATGAACCGAAACAAGGTCCCGGGGCAGATATAGTGACTCAGCTGGAAACAGTCCCGTCCCAGATAGAGTGAATTATAAGAAAAATATCCGAGTCAGAAACAGTGATAAATCGAAATAGGGTCCCGAGGCAGATATAGTGACTCACTAGGAAACAGTCCCATCCCAGATACAGTGAACCATAAGAAAATTATCCGACTCAGATACAAGGATGAACCGAAATAGGGTCCCGAGGCAGATATAGTGACTCACCAAGAAACAGTCCGTCGCAAATACAGTGAACCATAAGAAAAATATCCGAGTCAGAAACAGGGATGAACCGAAATAGGGTCCCGGGGCAGATATAATGAATCAGTAGCAAACAATCCTTTCACAGATACAGTGAATCGTAAGAAAAATATCCGAGTCAGAAACAGGGATGAACCGAAATAAGGTCCCGAGGCAGATATAGTGACTAATGATGAACACACTTTTTATACAATAGTTATTCCTCATACTTAGTCTTTTAAACCTCTTTTGGGCTGAATTGCATAGACTTAGACCTCATTTCATGACTTAGGATCCATTTATGCTTAATTGCAATTTCCAGCAATACTGGGCATTATATGCTGTCTCTGTGTTTCAGGCATATCTTGAGTTCTGGATGTCCAAAAATTCCGAGTCATACCTTGTTGGAAAGCTGAGAGAATTGTCTACAACTTTCTTTCAGGGCTCCAAAGCTAATTCGGACGTTCAGAAGGTCATATGCAGCCTGGAAGCCAGAGAAGACATGCTGTCGCAGGATCCTGACCTACATGCAGTATTTGGGTCATAACTTGAGTTGTAGATGTCATATTGACCTGAAACTGGTACCATTGGAAAGCTAACAGACAGAGCTTCAATTGATATGAAGACCGGTTCACCATATTTTATGTGGAAGATGGTCTTATTTGCTGTGCAAGTTAGCTGACGGTTCCAGACACCTTCTGCCACTTAAATGGGCCTAACTTCCTCATGACAAGTCCAAATGGGCCCAAACCAAAGCCCAATTGAAGCTAAGGCCCATGGGAACAAGTGTGCCCTAAGGGCAATTTAGGTGTGCATGTAAAATTGGAGGTCTATATCAGAAGAAGGAGGCAGCCGAAATTCAGAATCACCTCATTAGATATTTTAGACAGATTTTTGAGCTTTCCTTAGTTCTTAAGTTTTCTTTTAGATATTTTGTAAGAACTTCAGCTCCTCTTGTTCATGGAGGGCTAATCCAACATATCAATCCAGGTTTTGCTATTCTGATTATTGGTTTTGAGATTATGAGTTGTTGTTCTTCATTTTAGTTGTTAATCAAAGTTCTTGCTTCCTCTGGACTATTCTGTTTGGATTGTTAAAATTCGAATTTGGATCTTCATGTGTGATTGCTTAATTGCATGTGATAAAAGAGGATTGTATGGTTGATTAATGTTTCTGAGCTTTTGGATGGATTAATCACCTTGGCTGGATCATGGACTTAGGTAAAACTAGACTTGAATGTTTGCTTAATTCATTTGGTCTTAGTTAAAACCGAATTCTGGTTGCTTAACCAGTGGAATCCATAGAACATTGAGAGGCTTCTTGATATGTTTTAAAGGCCAAGAACATGGTTAATAATTGAATGGATCATTAGAAATCAAGGATGAACTTAAATCAGAATTAGTAAAGACTTGGATTGGTTGCTTTCTCTTAAACTTCACCACTGATAATTAACTTTCGTTAATCACATAAACCAACAAAACCCCCCTATTTACATGCTTCTTAATATGATTCACTAAGTAGAACAATCCTTAGGTTCGACTTAGGGCTGCCCTATGCTGCAAAAAGCTAGGTAACCGACCCTTAAAATTAAGTAATTTGAGGAGCCTCGGCAGCTCATCAACTAACTTGGAAACAGTCCCGTCCCAGATACATTGAATAATAAGACAAATATCCGAGTCAAAAACAGGGATGAACCGGAATAGGGTCCCGAGGCAGATATAATGAATTAGTAGGAAACAGTCCCGTCCCAAATACAGTGAACCATAAGAAAAATATCCGACTGAGATACGGGGATGAACCGAAATAGGTACCCGGGGCAGATATAGTGACTCGCCAGGAAACAGTCCCGTCCCAGATACAGTGAATCATAAGGAAAATATCCAAGTAAGAAACAGTGTTGAACCGAAATACGGTCCCGAGGCAAATATAGTGACTCACAAGGAAATAGTCCTGTCCCAGATACAGTGAACCTTGAGAAAAACATCTGAATCAGTGATGAGCTGCTGAGGCTCCTCAAATTAGTTAATGTTTATGGTCGGTTACCTAGCTTTTTGCAGCAAGGGGTAGCCCTAAGTCGAACCTAAGGATTGTTCTATTTGGTGAATCATATGGAGAAGCATATAAACAGGGGGGTTGTGTTTGTTTATGTGATTAACGAAAATTAATTGAAAGTGGTAGAGTTTTAGAGAAAGCAACCAATCCAAGTCTTTACTAATTCAGATTTTGATTCATCCTTGATTTCCAAGGATCCACTTATTTATTAATCATTTTCTTGGCCTTTAAAACATATCAAGAAGCCTCTCAATGTTCTATGGATGTTTACATGTTAAGCAACCAGAATTCGGTTCAACAAGGGACTAAATGAATTAAGCAAACATTCAAGTCCAGTTTAACCTAAGTCCTGAATCCAGCCAAGGTAATTAATCCGTCCAAGCTTAGAACCATTAATTAACCATACAATCCTCTTTTATCACATGCAAACAGAATATGAACACATGAATAATCCAATCCGAATTAAGCAATTCAAACAGAATATTTCAGAGGATTGAAAGAACTTGATTAACAACTAAGATGAAGAACAACAACACATAATCTCAAAATCAATAATCAGAATAGCAAAACCTGGATTGATATGATGGATTAGCCCTCCATGAACAATAGGAGCTGAGTTCTTACAAAATATCTAAGAAAAAACTTAGAGACTAAGGAAAGACTAGAAAGCTGTCTAAAATATCTAAAGACTTGATTCTGAATTTCGGCTGCCCCCCTCTTGCTGATATAGACCTCCAATTTTACATGCACACCCAAATTGCCCTTAGGGCACACTTGTTCCCATGGGCCTTAGCTTCAATTGGGCTTTGGTTTGGGCCCATTTGGACTTGTCATGTGGAAGTTAGGCCCATTTAAGTGGCAGAAGGTATCTGGAACCATCAGCTAACTTATACAGCAAATAAGACCATATTCCACATAAAATATGGTGAACCGGTCTTCATATCAATTGAAGCTCTGTCTGTTAGCTTTCCAATGGTACCAGTTTCAGGTCCATATGACATTCACAACTCAAGTTATGACCCAAATACTGCATGTAGGTCAGGATCCTGCGACAGCATGTCTTCTCTGGTTTCCAGGCTGCATATGACCTTCTGGACGTCCGAATTAGCTTTGGAGCCCTGAAAAAACGTTGTAGACAATTCTCTCAGCTTTCCAACAAGGTATGACTCGAAATTTTTAGACATACAGAACTCAAGATATGCCTGAAACACAGAGACAGCATATAATGCCCAGTATTGCTGGAAACTGCAATTAAGCATAAATGGATCCAAAGTCATGAAATGAGGTCTAAGTGTATGCAATTCAGCCCAAAAAAGGTTTAAAAGACTAAGTATGAGGAATAACTATTGTATAAAAAGTGTGTTCATCAATCAGATACAAGGATGAACCGAAATAGGGTCCCGAGTCAGATATAGTGACTCATAAGGAAACAGTCCGTCCCAGATACAGTGAACCCTAAGAAAAATATAAGACTCAGATACGAAAATGAACCGAAACAGGGTCCCGGGGCAGACATAGTGACTCACCAAGAAACAGTCCTATCCCAGATACAGTGAATCATAAGAAAAATATCCGAGTCAGAAACAGGGATGAACCGAAACAGGGTCTCGAGGCAGATATAGTGACTCACTTGGAAACAGTCCCTTCCCAAATACCTTGAATAATAAGACAAATATCCGAGTCCAAAACAGGAATGAACCGGAATAGGGTCCCGAGGCAGATATAATGAATTAGTAGGAAACAGTCCCGTCCCAAATACAGTGAACCATAAGAAAAATATCCGACTCAGATACAGGGATGAACCGAAACAGGGTCCTAGGGCAAATATAGTGACTCACCAGGAAACAGTCCCGTCCCAGATACAGTGAATCATAAGAAAAATATCCGAGTAAGAAATAGTCTTGAACCGAAATACGGTCCCGAGGCAGATATAGTGACTCACAAGGAAATAGTCCCGTCCCAGATACAGTGAACCATGAGAAAAACATCTGAATCAGATACAAGGATGAACCGAAATAGGGTCCCGAGTCAGATATAGTAACTCACAAGGAAACAGTCCGTCCCAGATACAGTGAACCATAAGCAAAATATAAGACTCAGATACGAAGATGAACCGAAACAGGGTCCCGGGGCAGACATAGTGACTCTCCAAGAAACATACCCGTCCCAGATACAATGAATCATAAGAAAAATATCCAAGTCAGAAACAGGGATCAACCGAAATAGGGTCCCGAGACAGATATAGTGACTCAAAAGGAAACAGGCCGTCCCAGATACAGTGAACCATAAGAAAAATATAAGACTCAGATACGAAGATGAACCGAAACAGGGTCTCGGGGCAGACATAGTGACTCACCAAGAAACAGTCCTGTCCCAGATACAGTGAATCATAAGAAAAATATCCGAGTCAGAAACAGGGATGAACCAAAATAGGGTCCCGTGGCAGATATAGCAACTCACAAGGAAACAGTCCGTCCCATATACAGTGAACCATAAGAAAAACATAAGACTCAGATACGAAGATGAACCGAAATAGGGTCCCGGGGTAGACATAGTGACTCACCAAGAAACAGTCCTGTCCCAGATACAGTGAATCATAAGAAAAATATCCGAGTCAGAAACAGGGATGAACCGAAATAGGGTCTCGAGGCAGATATAGTGACTCACTTGGAAACAGTCCCGTCCCAGATACAGTGAATCATAAGAAAAATATCTGAGTCAAAAACAGGGATGAACCGGAATAGGGTCCCGAGGCAGATATAATAAATTAGTAGGAAACAGTCCCGTCCCAAATACAGTGAAACATAAGAAAAATATACGACTCAGATACAGGGATGAACCAAAACAGGGTCCTGGGGCAAATATAGTGACTAACTAGGAAACAGTCCCATCCCAGATACAGTGAATCATAAGAAAAATATCCGAGTCAGAAACAGGGATGAACCGAAATAGGGTCCCGTGGCAGATATAGCAACTCACAAGGAAACAGTCCGTCCCAGATACAGTGAACCATAAGAAAAACATAAGACTCAAATACAAAGATGAACCGAAATAGGGTCCCGGGGCAGACATAGTGACTCACCAAGAAACATACCCGTCCCAGATACAGTGAATCATAAGAAAAATATCCGAGTCAAAAACAGGGATGAACCGGAATAGGGTCCCGAGGCAGATATAATGAATTAGTAGGAAACAGTCCCGTCCCAAATACAGTGAAACATAAGAAAAATATCCGACTCAGATACAGGAAGGAACCGAAATAGGGTCCCGGGGCAGATATAGTGACTCAACAGGAAACAGTCCCGTCCCAGATACAGTGAATCAAAAGAAAAATATCCGAGTAAGAAACAGTATTGAACCGAAATACGGTCCCGAGACAGATATAGTGACTCACAAGGAAATAGTCCCGTCCCAGATACAGTGAACCATGAGAAAAACATCTGAATCAGATACAAGGATGAACCAAAATAGGGTCCCGAGGCAGATATAGTGACTCACAAGGAAACAATCCGTCCCAGATATAGTGAACAATAAGAAAAATATAAGACTCAGATACGAAGATGAACCGAAACAGGGTCCCGGGGCAGACATAGTGACTCAGCAAGAAACAGTCCCATCCCAGATACAGTGAATCATAAGGAAAATATCCGAGTCAGAAACAGGGATGAACCGAAATAGGGTCCCGAGGCAGATATAGTGACTAACTTGGAAACAGTCCCTTCCCAAATACATTGAATAATAAGACAAGTATCCGAGTCCAAAACAGGGATGAACCGGAATAGGGTCCCGAGGCAGATATAATGAATTAGTAGGAAACAGTCCCGTCCCAAATACAGTGAACCATAAGAAAAATATCCGACTCAGATACAGGGATGCACCGAAACAGGGTCCCGGGGCAGATATAGTGACTCACCAGGAAACAGTCCCGTCCCAGAAACAATGAATCATAAGAAAAATATCCAAGTAAGAAAAAGTGTTGAACCGAAATACGGTCCCGAGGCAGATATAGTGACTCAACAGGAAACAGTCCCTTCCCAAATACAGTGAATCATAAGAAAAATATCCGAGTCAGAAACAGTGATAAACTTAAATAGGGTCCCGAGGCAGATATAGTGACTCACCTGGAAACAGTCCGTCCCAGATACAGTGAACCATAAGAAAAATATCCGAGTCGGAAATAGGGATGAACCGAAATAGGGTCCCGGGGCAGATATAGTGAATCAGTAGGAAACAGTCCTTTCACAGATACAGTGAATCGTAAGAAAAATATCCGAGTCAGAAACAGGGATGAACCGAAATAGGGTCCCAAGGCAGATATAGTGACTAACTTGGAAACAGTCCCGTCCCAGATACATTGAATAATAAGACAAATATCCGAGTCAAAAACAGGGATGAACCGGAATAGGGTCCCGAGGGAGGTATAGTGAATCGGTAGAAAACAGTCCCGTCTCACATACAGTGAACCATAGGAAAAATATCCGACTCAGATACAGGGATGAACCGAAACATGGTCCCGAGGCAGATGTAGTGATTCACCAGGAAACAGTCCCATCCCAGATACAGTGAACCATAAGAAAAATATCCGACTCAGATAAAAGGTTGAACCGAAATAGGGTCCCGAGGAAAATATAGTGACTCACCAAGAAACAGTCCGTCGCGGATACAGTGAATCATAAGAAAAATATCCGAGTTAGAAACAGTGAAGAACCAAAATAGGGTCCCGAAGAAGATATAGTCACTCACCAGGAAACAGTCTCGTCCCAAATACAGTGAACCATAAGAAAAATATCCAACTCAGATACAAGGATCAATCAAAACAGGGTCCCGGGGCAAAATAGCGACTCACTAGGAAACAGTCCCGTCCCAGATACAGTGAATGATAAGAAAAATATCAGACTCAATAATAGGGATGAACCGGAATAGGGTCCCGGGGCAGATATAGTGACTCACCAGGAAACAGTCCCGTTCCAAATGCAGTGAATCATAAGAAAAATATCCAAGTCAGAAACAGAGAAGAACAGAAATAAGGTCCCAAGGCAGATATAGTGACTCACAAGGAAACAGTCCGTCCCAGATACAGTAAACCATAAGAAAAATATAAGACTCAGATACGAAGATGAACCGAAACAGGGTCCCGGGGCAGACATAGTGACTCACCAAGAAACAGTCCTGTCCCAGATACAGTGAATCATAAGAAAAATATCCGAGTCAGGAACAGGGATGAACCGAAATAGGGTCCCGAGCCAGATATAGTGACTCACCAGGAAACACTCCGTCCCAGATACAGTGAACCATAAGAAAAATATCCGAGTCAGAAACAGGGATGAACCGAAATAGGGTCCCGGGGCAGATATAGTGAATCAGAAGCTAACAGTCCTTTCACAGATACAGTGAATCGTAAGAAAAATATCCGAGTCAGAAACAGGGATGAACCGAAATAAGTTCCCGAGGTAGATATAGTGACTAACTTGGAAACAGTCCCGTCCCAGATACATTGAATAATAAGACAAATATCCGAGTCAAAAATAGGGATGAACCGGAATAGGGTCCCGAGGCAGATATAATGAATTAGTAGGAAACAGTCCCGTCCCAAATACAGTGAACCATAAGAAAAATATCCGACTCAGATACAGGGATGAACCGAAACAGGGTCTTGGGGCAAATATAGTGACTCACTAGGAAACAGTCCCGTCCCAGATACAGTGAATCATAAGAAAAATATCCGAGTAAGAAACAGTGTTGAACCGAAATACGGTCCCGAGGCATATATAGTGACTCACAACGAAATAGTCCCGTCCCATATACAGTGAACCATGAGAAAAACATCTGAATCATATACAAGGATGGACCGAAATAGGGTCTCGAGGCAGATATAGTGACTCAATAGGAAACAGTCCGTCCCAGATATAGTGAGCCATAAGAAAAATATAAGCCTCAGATACGAAGATGAACCGGAATAGGGTCCCGGGGCAGACATAGTGACTCTCCAAGAAACAGTCCCGTCCCAGATACAGTGAATCATAAGAAAAATATCCGAGTAAGAAACAGTGTTGAACCGAAATACGGTCCCGAGGCAGATATAGTGACTCACAAGGAAATAGTCCTCTCCCAGATACAGTGAACCATGAGAAAAACATCTGAATCAGATACAAGGATGAACCGAAATAGGGTCCTGAGGCAGATATAGTGACTCACAAGGAAACAGTCCGTCCCAGATATAGTGAACCATAAGAAAAATATAAGACTCAGATACGAAGATGAACCGAAACAGGGTCCCGGGGCAGACATAGTGACTCTCCAAGAAACAGTCCCGTCCCAAATACAGTGGATGATAAGAAAAATATCCAAGTGAGAAACAGGGATGAACCGAAATAGGGTCCCGAGGCAGATATAGGGACTCACAAGGAAACAGTCCGTCCCAGATACAGTGAACCATAAGAAAAATTTAAGACTCAGATACGACGATCAACCGAAACAGGGTCCCGGGGCAGACATAGTGACTCACTAAGAAACAATCATGTCCCAGATACAGTGAATAATAAGAAAAATATCCGAGTCAGAAACAGGGATGAAACGAAATAGGGTCTCGAGGCAGATATAGTGACTCACTTGGAAACAATCCCGTCCCAGATACAGTGAATCATAAGAAAAATATCCGAGTCAAAAACAGGGATGAACCAGAATAGGGTCCCGAGGAAGATATAGTGAATTAGTAGGAAACAATCCCCTCCCAAATACAGTGAACCATAAGAAAAATATCCGACTCATATACAGGGATGAACCGAAACAGGGTCTCGGGGCAGAAAGAGTGACTCAACTGGAAACAGTCCCGTCTCAGATACAGTGAATTATAAGAAAAATATCCGAGTCATAAACAGTGATAAACCGAAATAGGGTCCCGAGGCAGATATAGTGACTCACTAGGAAACAGTCCCATCCCGGATACAGTGAACCATAAGAAAATTATCCGACTCAGATACAAGGATAAACCGAAATAGGGTCCCGAGGCAGATATAGTGACTAACCAGGAAACAGTCCGTCCCAGATACAATGAACCATAAGAAAAATAACCGAGTCAGAAAAAGGGATGAACCCAAATAGGATCCCGAGGCAGATATAGTGACTCACATGGATACAGTCCATCCCAGATACAGTGAACCATAAGAAAAATATAAGACTCAGATACGAAAATAAACCGAAACAGGGTCCCGGGGCAGACATAGTGACTCAGCAAGAAACAGTCCCGTCCCAGATACAGTGAATCATAAGAAAAATATCCGATTCAGAAACAGGGTTGAACCGAAATAGGGTCCCGAGGCAGATATAGTGACTCAACAGGAAACAATCCCGTCCCAGATACAGTGAATCATAAGAAAAATATTAGAGTCAAAAACAGGGATGAACCGGAATAGGGTCCCGGGGCAGATATAGTGACTCACCAGGAAACAGTCCTGTCCCAGATACAGTGAACCGTAAGAAAAATATCCGACTCAGATACAAGCATGAACCGAAATAGGGTCCCGAGGCAGATATAGTGACTCACCAGGAAACAGTCCGTCCTAGATACAGTGAACCAAAAGAAAAATATCCGAGTAAGAAACAGGGATGAATTGAAATAGGGTCCCAGGGCAGATATAAAGAATCAGTAGGAAACAGTCCTTTCACAGATACAGTGAATCATAAGAAAAATATAAGACTCAGATACGAAAATGAATCGAAACAGGGTCCCGGGGCAGACATTCTGACTCACCAAGAAACAGTCCCGTCCCAGAAACAGTGAATCATAAGAAAAATATCCGAGACAGAAACAGAGATGAACCGAAATAGGGTCCCGAGGCAGATATAGTTACTCAATAGGAAACAGTGCCGTCCCAGATAAAGTGAATCATAAGAAAAATGTCAGAGTCAAAAACAGGGATGAACCGAAATAGGGTCCCGGGGCAGATATAGTGACTCAACAGGAAACAGACCCGTCCCAAATACAGTGAACCATAAGAAAAATATCCGAGTCAGAAACAGGGATGAATCGAAATAGGGTCCCGGGGCAGATATAGTGAATCAGTAGGAAACAGTCCTTTCACAGATACAGTGAATCATAAGAAAAATATAAGACTCAGATACGAAAATGAACCGAAACAGGGTACCGGGGCAGACATAATGACTCACCAAGAAACAGTCCCGTCCCATATACAATGAATCATAAGAAAAATATCCGAATCAGAAACAGGGATGAACTGAAATAGGGTCCCGAGGCAGATATTGTGAATCAGTAGGAAACAGTCCCGTCCCAAATACAGTGAACCATAAGAGAAATATCCGACTCAAATACAGGGATGAACCGAAACAGGGTCCCGGGGCAGATATAGTGACTCACCAGGAAACAGTCCCGTCCCAGATACAATGAATCATAAGAAAAATATCCGAGTAAGAAACAGTGATGAACCGAAATACGGTCCCGAGGCAGATATAATGACTCACCAGGAAATAGTCCCGTCCCAGATACAGTGAACCATAAGAAAAACATCTGAACCAGATACAAGGATGAACCGAAATAGGGTCCCGAGGCAGATATAGTGACTCACAAGGAAACAGTCCGTCCCAGATACAGTGAACCATAAGAAAAATATAAGACTCAGATACGAAAATAAACCGAAACAGGGTCCCGGGGCAGACATAATGACTCACCAAGAAACAATCCCGTCCCAGATACAGTGAATCATAAGAAATATATCCGAGTCAGAAACAGGGATGAACCGAAATAGGGTCCCGAGGCAAATATAGTGACTCAACAGGAAACAGTCCTGTCCCCGATACAGTGAATCATAAGAAAAATATCAGAGTCAAAAATAGGGATGAACCGGAATAGGGTCCCGGGGCTGATATAGTGACTCACCAGGAAACAGTCCCGTCCCAGATACAGTGAACCATAAGAAAAATATCCGAATCAGATACAAGCATGAACCGAAATAGGGTCCCGAGGCAGATATAGTGAATCACCAGGAAACAGTCCGTCCTAGATACAGTGAACCAAAAGAAAAATTTCCGAGTCACAAACAGGGATGAACCGAAATAGGGTCCCGGGGCAGATATAGTGAATCAGTAGGAAACAGTCCTTTCACAGTTACAGTGAATCATAAGAAAAATATAAGACTCAGATACGAAAATGAACCGAAACAGGGTCCCGGGGCAGACATTGTGACTCACCAAGAAACAGTCCCGTCCCAGAAACAGTGAATCATAAGAGAAATATCCGAGTCAGAAACAGAGATGAACCGAAATAGGGTCCCGAGGCAGATATAGTGACTCAACAGGAAACAGTGTCGTCCCAGATAAAGGGAATCATAAGAAAAATATCAGAGTCAAAAACAGGGATGAACCGGAATAGGGTCCCGGGGCAGATATAGTGACTCAACAGGAAACAGACCCGTCCCAAATACAGTGAACCATAAGAAAAATATCCGAGTCAGAAACAGGGATGAACCGAAATAGGGTCCTGGGGCAGATATAGCGATTTAGTAGGAAACAGTCCTTTTACAGATACAGTGAATCATAAGAAAAATATCCGAGTCAGAAACAGGGATGAACCGAAATAGGGTCCCAAGGCAGATATAGTGACTCACAAGGAAACAGTTCGTCCCAGATACAGTGAACCATAAGAAAAATATAAGAGTCAGATACGAAGATGAACCGAAACAGGGTCCCGAGGCAGACATAGTGACTCACCAAGAAACAGACCCGTCCCAGATACAGTGAATCATAAGAAAAATATCCAAGTCAGAAACAGGGATGAACCGAAATAGGGTCCCGAGGCAGATATAGTGACTCACAAGGAAACAGTCCGTCCCATATACAGTGAACCATAAGAAAAATATAAGACTCAGATACGAAGATGAACCGAAACAAGGTCCCGGGGCAGACATAGTGACTCACCAAGAAACAGTCCTGTCCCAGATACAGTGAATTATAAGAAAAATATCCGAGTCAGAAACAGGGATGAACCGAAATAGGGTCCCGAGGCAGATATAATGACTCACAAGGAAACTGTCCGTCCCAGATACAATGAACCATAAGAAAAATATAAGACTCAAATACGAAAATGAACCGAAACAGGGTCCCGGTTCAGACATAGTGACTCACCAAGAAACAGTCCCGTCCTAGATACAGCGAATCATAAGAAAAATATCCGAGTCAGACACAGGGATGAACCGAAATAGGGTCCCGAGGCAGATATAGTGACTCACCAGGAAACAGTCCCGTCCCAGATACAGTGAATCATAAGAAAAATATCAGAGTCAAAAACAGGGATGAACCGGAATAGGGTCCCGAGGCAGATATAGTGACTCAACAGGAAACAGACCTGTCCCAAATACAGTGAATCATAAGAAAAATATCAGAGTCAGAAAAAGGGAAAAACCGAAGTAGGGTCCCGAGGCAGATATATTGACTCACCAGGAAACAGTCCCGTCCCAGATACAGTGAATCATAAGAAAAATATCCGACTCAGATATAAGGATGAACCGAAATAGGGTCCCGAGGCAGATATAGTGACTCACCAGGAAACAGTCCGTCCCAGATACAGTTAACCATAAGAAAAATATCCTAGTCAGAAATAGGGATGAACCGAAATAGGGTCCCGGGGCAGATATAGTGAATCAGTAAGAAACAGTCCTTTCACAGATAAAGTGAATCGTAAGAAAAATATCCGAGTCAGAAACAGGGATGAACCGAAATAGGGTCCCGAGGCAGATATAGTGACTAACTTGGAAACAGTCCCGTCCCAGATACATTGAATAATAAGACAAATATCCGAGTCAAAAACAGGGATGAACCGGAATAGGGTCCCGAGGCAGATATAGTGACTCACTTGGAAACTGTCCCGTCCCAGATACAGTGAATCAGAAGAAAAACATCCTAGTCAGAAACAGGGATGAACCGAAATAGGGTCCCGGGGCAGATATAGTGAATCAGTAGGAAACAGTCCTTTCACAGATACAGTGAATCGTAAGAAAAATATCCGAGTCAGAAACAGGGATGAACCGAAATAGGGTCCCGAGGCAGATATAGTGACTAACTAGGAAACAGTCCCGTCCCAGATACAGTGAACCATAAGAAAAATATCCGACTCAGATACAAGGATGAACCGAAATAGAGTCCCGAGGCAGATATAGTGACTCACCAGGAAAGAGTCCGTCCCAGATACAGTGAACCGTAAGAAAAATATCCGAGTCAGAAACAGGGATGAACCGAAATAGGGTCCCGGGGCAGATATAGTGAATCAGTAGGAAACAGTCCTTTCACAGACACAATGAATCGTAAGAAAAATATCCGAGTCAGAAACAGGGATGAACCGAAATAGGGTCCCGAGGCAGATATAGTGACTAACTTTGAAACAGTCCCGTCCCAGATACATTGAATAATAAGCCAAATATCCGAGTGAAAAACAAGGATGAACCGGAATAGGGTCCCAAGGCAGATATAATGAATCAGTAGGAAACAGTCCCGTCTCACATACAGTGAACCATAGGAGAAATAGCCGACTCAGATACAGGGATGAACCGAAACAGGGTCCCGAGGCAGATGTAATTATTCACCAGGAAACAATCCCGTCTCAGATACAGTGAATCATAAGAAAAATATCCGAGTTAGAAACAGTGATGAACCGAAATAGGGCCCTGAGGCAGATATAGTGACTCACCAGGAAACAGTTCCGTCCCAGATACAAGGAACCATAAGAAAAATATCCGACTCAGATCCAATGTTGAACCGAAATAGGGTCCCGAGGCAAATATAGTGACTCACCAGGAAACAGTCCGTCGCGGATACAGTGAATCATAAGAAAAAATCTGAGTCAGAAACAGTGATGAACCAAAATAGGGTCCCGAAGAAGATATAGTGACTCACCAGGAAACAGTCTCGTCCCAGATACAGTGAACCATAAGATAAATATCCAACTCAGATACAAGGATCAATCAAAACAGGGCCCCGGGGCAAAATAGCTACTCACTAGGAAACAGTCCCGTCCCATATACAGTGAATGATAAGAAAACTATCAGAGTCAAAAATAGGGATGAACCGGAATAGGGTCCCGGGGCAGATATAGTGACTCAACAGGAAACAGACCCGTCCCAAATACAGTGAATCATAAGAAAAATATCAGAGTCAGAAAAAGGGAAAAACCGAAGTAGGGTCCCGAGGCAGATATATTGACTTACCAGGAAACAGTCCCGTCCCAGATACGGTGAATCATAAGAAAAATATCCAAGTCAGAAACAGGGATGAACCGAAATAGGGTCCCGAGGCAGATATAGTGACTCACTTGGAAACAGTTCGTCCCAGATACAGTGAACGATAAGAAAAATATAAGACTCAGATACGAAAATTAACCGAAACAGGGTCCCTGGGCAGACGTAGTGACTCAGCAAGAAACAGTCCCGTCCCATATACAGTGAATCATAAGAAAAATATCCGATTCAGAAACAGTGATAAACCGAAATAGGGTCCCGAGGCAGATATAGTGACTCACCAGGAAACAGTCTCGTCCTAGATACAGTGAATCATAAGAAAAATATCAGAGTCAAAAACAGGGATGAACCGGAATAGGGTCCCGGGGCAGATATAATGACTCACCAGGAAAAAGTCCCATCCCAGATACAGTGAACCATAAGAAAATATCCGACTCAGATACAAGGAGGAACCGAAATAGGGTCCCGAGGCAGATATAGTGACTCACCAGGAAACAGTCTGTCCTAGATACAGTTAACCAAAAGAAAAATATCCGTGTCAGAAATAGGGATGAACCGAAATAGGGTCCCGGGTCAGATATAGTGAATCAGTAGGAAACAGTCCTTTCACAGATACAGTGAATCATAAGAAAAATAGAAGACTCAGATACGAAAATGAACCGAAACAGGGTCCCAGGGCAGACATAGTGACTCACCAAGAAACAGTCCTGTCCCAGATACAGTGAATCAAAAGAAAAATATCCGAGTCAGAAACAGGGATGAACCGAAATAGGGTCCCGAGGCAGATATAGTGACTCACTTGAAAACAGTCCCCTCCCAGATACAGTGATTCATAAGAAAAATATCCGAGTCAAAAACAGGGATGAACCGGAATAGGGTCCCGAGGAAGATATAGTGAATTAGTAGGAAACAATCCCGTCCCAAATACAGTGAACCATAAGAAAGATATCCAACTCAGATACAGGGATGAACCGAAACAGGGTCCCGGGGCAAATATAGTGACTCAGCTGGAAACAGTCCCATCCCAGATACAGTGAATTATAAGAAAAATATCCGAGTCAGAAAGTGTCATTAACCGAAATAGGGTCCCGAGGCAGATATAGTGAATCAGTAGGAAACAGTCCTTTCACAGATACAGTGAATTGTAAGAAATATATCCGAGTCAGAAACAGGGATGAACCGAAATAGGGTCCCGAGGCAGATATAGTGACTAACTTGGAAACAGTCCCGTCCCAGATACATTGAATAATAAGACAAATATCCGTGTCAAAAATAGCGATGAACCGGAATAGGGTCCCGAGGCAGATATAGTGACTCACTTGGAAACAGTCCCGTGTTAGATACAGTGAATCACAAGAAAAACATCCTACTCAGAAACAGGGATGAACCGAAATAGGGTCCCGGGGCAGATATAGTGAATCAGTAGGAAACAGTCCTTTCACAGATACAGTGAATCGTAAGAAAAATATCCGAGTCAGAAACAGGGATGAACCGAAATAGGGTCCCGAGGCAGATATAGTGACTCACATGGAAACAGTCCGTCCCAGATACAGTGAACCATAAGAAAAATATAAGACTCAGATACGAAAATAAACCGAAATAGGGTCCTGGGGCAGACATAGTGACTCAGCAAGAAATAGCCCCGTCCCAGATACAGTGAATCATAAGAAAAATATCCGATTCAGAAACAGTGATAAACCGAAATAGGTTCCCGAGGCAGATATAGTGACTCACTAGGAAACAGTCTCGTCCCAGATACAGTGAACCATAAGAAAAATATCCGACTCAGATACANTATCCGAGTCAGAAATAGGGATGAACCGAAATAGGGTCTCGAGGCAGATATAGTGACTCACTAGGAAACAGTCCGTCCCAGATACAGTGAACCATAAGAAAAATATCCGAGTCAAAAACAGGGATGAACCGGAATAGGGTCACGGGGCAGATATAGTGAATCAGTAGGAAACAGTCTCGTCCCAGATACAGTGAATCGTAAGAAAAACATCCGAGTCAGAAACCGGGATGAACCGAAATAGGGTCCCGAGGCAGATATAGTGACTCACCAGGAAACAGTCCCGTCCTTGATACAGTGAATCATAAGAAAAATATCCGAGTCAAAAACAGGGATGACCCGGAATAGGGTCCCGGGGCAGATATAGTGAATCAGTAGGAAACAGTCCCGTCCCAGATACAGTGATTCGTAAGAAAAATATCCGAGTTAGAAACATGGATGAATAGAAATAGGGTCCCGGGACAGATATAGCGACTCACTTGGAAACAGTCCCGTCCCAGATACAGTGAATCATAAGAAAAATATCCGAATCAAAAACAGGTATGAACCGGAAAAGGATCTCGGGGCAGATATAGTGAATAAGTAGAAAGAATAAGTAGGAAAAAGTCTCGTCCCAGATACAGTGAATCGTAAGATAAATATCCGAGTCAGAAACAGGGATGAACAGAAAGAGGGTCCCGAGGCAGATATAGTAACTCACTAGGAAGCAGTCCGGCGTAGATACAGTGAACCATAAGAAAAATATCCGAGTCAGAAACACGGATGAACCAAAATAGGGATCCGAGGCAGATATAGTGTCTCACCAGGAAACCGTCCGTCCCAGATACAGTGAACCATAAGAAAAATATCCGAGTCAGAAACAGGGATAAACAGAAATAGGGTCCCGAGGCAGATATAGTGACTCACCAGGAAACAGTCCCGTCCCAAACACAGTGAACCATAAGAAAAATATTCGACTCAGATATAGGGATTAACAGAAATACGGTCCCGAGGAAGATATAGTGACTCACCAGGAAACAGTCCGTCCCGGATACAGTGAACGATAAGAAAAATATCTGACTCAGATACATGGATGAACCGAAACAGGGTCCCGGGGCAGATATAGTGATTCACTAGGAAACAGTCCATCCTAGATATAGTGAACCATAAGAAAAATCTCCCAGTCAAAAATAGGGATGAACCGAAATAGGGTCCCGGGGCAGATATAGTGAATCAGTAGGAAACAGTCCCGTCCCAGATATAGTGAACCATAAGAAAAATATCCGAGTCAGAAAAAGGGATGAACCGAAATAAGGTCCCGAGGCAGATATAATGACTCACCAAGAAACAGTCCCGTCTCAGATATAGTGAATCATAAGAAAAATATCCGAGTCAGAAACAGGGATGAACCGAAACAAGGTCCCGGGGTAGATATAGTGACTCAACGGAAACAGTCCCGTCCCAGATACAGTGAATCATAAGAATACTATCCGAGTAAAAAACTGGGATGAACCGGAATATGGTCCCATGGCAGATATAGTGAAGCAGTAGGAAACAGTCCCGTCCCAGATACAGTGAACCATAAGAAAAATATCCGAGTCAGAAACAGGGATGAACCGAAATAAGGTCCCGAGGCAGATATAATGACTCACCAGGAAACAGTCCCGTCCCAGATACAGTGAATCAGAAGAAAACTATCCGAGTAAAAAACAGGGATGAACCGGAATAGGGTCCCAGGGCAGATATAGTGAATCAGTAGAAAACAGTCCCGTCCCAGATACAGTGAATCGTAAGAAAAATATCCGAGTCAGAAACATGGATGAATAGAAATAGGGTCCCGAGACAGATATAGTGACTCACTTGGAAACAGTGCCGTCCCAGATAAAGTGTATCATAAGAAAAATATCCGAGTCAAAAACAGGGATGAACCGGAATAGGGTCCCGGGGCAGATATAGTGAATAAGTAGAAAATAGTCCCGTCCCAGATAAAGTGAATCGTAAGAAAAATATCCGAGTCTAAAACAGGGATGAACCGAAATAGGGTCCCGAGGCCGATATAGTGACTCACCAGGAAACAGTCCGTCCCAGAAACAGTGAACCATAAGAAAAATATCCGACTCAAAAACAGGGATGAACCGGAATAGGGTCCCGGGGCAGATATAGTAACTCACTAGGAAACAGTCTATCCCAGATACAGTGAACCATAAGAAAAATATCCGAGTCAAAAACAGGGATAAACCGGAATAGGGTCCCGGGGCAGATATAGTGAATCAATAGGAAACAGTCCCGTCCCAGATACAGTGAATCGTAAGAAAAATATCCGAGTCAGAAACAGGGATGAACAGAAATAGGGTCCCGAGGCAGATATAGTAACTCACTAGGAAACAGTCCGTCCCAGATACAGTGAACCATAAGAAAAATCTCCTAGTCAGAAACACGGATGAACCAAAATAGGGACCCGAGGCAGGTATAGTGTCTCACCAGGAAACCGTCCGTCCCAGATACAGTGAACCATAAGAAAAATATCCGAGTCAGAAACAGGGATGAACAGAAATAGGGTCCCGAGGCAGATATAGTTACTCACCAGGAAACAATCCCGTCCCAGATACAGTGAACCAGAAGAAAAATATCCGAGTCAAAAATAGGGATGACCCGGAATAGGGTCCCAGGGCAGATATAGTGAATCAGTAG
>QAOA01006985.1:249351-273613 GCA_003255065.1 Cercis canadensis
AAACCCATGACAAAATCCATGGAAACACTATCCCATTTCCATTCGGGTATGTCTAAGGGTTGGAGCAATCCTGCTGGTTTCTGATGTTCTACTTTAACCTTTTGACAAGTTAAACACTTAGACACATATTGGGTAACATCTAATTTCATACCAGGCCACCAGAAAATTTTCTTTAAATCCTGATACATCTTAGTAGCTCCTGGATGCAAAGTATATTTACTTTTATGTGCTTCCTCTAAGATATCATTCTTAAGCTCAGGTACTTTGGGTACACACAACCTATCATGATACCTAATAAGTCCATCCTCAGAGATATTAAAATCTTGAGATTTTCCTTGTGTAATTTGTTCCCTAATGTTTTGCAACCACTGATCCGAATCCTGAGCAGTTCTAATCCTATCCTTGAGATTAGTATGAATTTTTAATTCACACACTTGGAGACTACCTAGCCTTATAGAGATAGAACGGGTCAAATCTCTCAAGTCTTCTATCAATTCTTGCTCCTTAAGCATCAAAGAAGACATATGAATTAATTTCCTACTCAAGGCATCAGCAACTACATTTGCTTTTCCTGGATGATACTTAAGGATAAAATCATAATCCTTTAGAAATTCAATCCACCTTCTCTGCCTCAAATTCAATTCTTTTTGGTCAAAAAGATACTTAAGACTTTTATGATCAGTAAAAACCTCAAATTTAGCACCATAAAGATAATGCCTCCAAATTTTAAGAGCAAAAACTACAGCAGCTAACTCTAAATCATGAGTAGGATAATTCTCCTCATGTGGTCTAAGTTGTCTAGAAGCATAGGCTACTACTCTACCCTGTTGCATTAAAACACAACCTAAACCCTTCTTTGAAGCATCACTATATATAACAAAAGGATCATTAGGGTTAGGTATCACTAACACTGGGGCAGAGGTTAGTTTTGCTTTCAATTCTTGAAAACTGATCTCACATCGCTCACCCCACACAAAAGGTTGGTCCTTTCTAGTCAATCTAGTCAAAGGCATTGCTAGTTGAGAGAATCCCTGAATAAATCTCCCATAATATCCTGCTAGGCCAAGGAAGCTCCTAATTTCTGTGACAGTCTGGCAGATATACTGACTCACCAGGAAACAGTCCCGTCCTTGATACAGGGAATCATAAGCAAAATATCCGAGTCAAAAACAGGGATGACCTAGAATAGGGTCCCGGGGCAGATATAGTGAATCAGTAGGAAACAGTCCCGTCCCAGATACAGGGAACCATAAGAAATATATCCGAGTCAAAAACAGGGATGAACCAGAATAGGGTCCCGGGGCAGATATAGGGAATCAGTAGGAAATAGTCCCATCCCAGATACAGTGAATCGTAAGAAAAACATCCGAGTCAGAAACCGGGATGAACCGAAATATTGTCCCGAGGCAGATATACTGACTCACCAGGAAACAGTCCCGTCCTTGATACAGTGAATCATAAGAAAAATATTCGAGTCAAAAACAGGGATGACCCGGAATAGGGTCCCGGGGCAAATATAGTGAATCAGTAGGAAACAGTCCCGTCCCAGATACAGTGAATCATAAGAAAAATATCCGAGTCAAAAACAGGGATGACCCGGAATAGGGGCCCGGGGCAGATATATTGAATCAGTAGGAAACAGTCCCGTCCCATATACAGTGAATCGTAAGAAAAATATCCGAGTCAGAAACATGGATGAATAGAAATAGGGTCCCGAGACAGATATAGTGACTCACTTGGAAACAGTGCCGTCCCAGATACAGTGAATCATAAGAAAAATATCCGAGTCAAAAAGAGGGATGAACCGGAATAGGGTCTCGGGGCAGATATAGTGAATAAGTTGAAAACAGACCCGTCCCAGATAAAGTGAATCGTAAGAAAAATATCCGAGTCTAAAACAGGGATAAACCGAAATAGGTTCCCGAGGCCGATATAGTGACTCGCCAGGAAACAGTCCGTCCCAGATACAGTGAACCATAAGAAAAATATCCGACTCAAAAACAGGCATGAACCGGAATAGGGTCCCGGGGCAGATATACTAACTCACTAGGAAACACTCCGTCCCAGATACAGTGAACCATAAGAAAAATATCCGAGTCAAAAACAGGGATGAATCGGAATAGGGTCCCGGGGAAGATATAGTGAATCAGTAAGAAATAGTCCCATCCCAGATACAGTGAATCGTAAGAAAAATATCCGAGTCAGAAATAGGGAGGAACCGAAATAGGGTTTCGAGGCAGATATAGTGACTCACCAGGAAACAATCCCGTCCTTGACACAGTGAATCATAAGAAAAATATCCGAGTCAAAAACAGGGATGAACCAGAATAGGGTCCCGGGGCACATATAGTGAATCAGTAGGAAACAGTCTCGTCCCAGATACAGTGAATCGTAAGAAAAATATCCGGGTCAGAAACAGGGATGAACAGAAATAGGGTCCCAAGGCAGATATTGTGACTCACCAGAAAACAGTCCCGTCCCAGACAGTGAACCATAAGAAAAATATTCGACTCACATACAGGGATTAACAGAAATACGGTCCCGAGGAAGATATAGTGACTCACCAGGAAACAGTCCGTCCCGGATACAGTGAACCATAAGAAAAATATCTGACTCAGATACAAGGATGAACCGAAATAGGGTCCCAGGGCAGATATATTGACTCACCAGGAAACAGTCCATCCGAGATACAGTGAACCATAAGAAAAATCTCCCAGTCAAAAATAGGGATGAACCGAAATAGGGTCCCGGGGCAGATATAGTGAATCAGTAGGAAATAGTCCCGTCCCAGATAAAGTGAATCGTAAGAAAAATATCCGAGTCAGAGACACGGATGAACCGAAATAGGGTCCCGAGGCAGATATAGTAACTCACTAGGAAACAGTCCGTCCCAGATACAGTGAACCATAAGAAAAATATCCGAGTCAGACACACGGTTGAACAAAAATAGGGACCCGAGGCAGATATAGTGTCTCACCAGGAAACCGTCCGTCCCAGATACAGTGTACCATAAGAAAAATATCCGACTCAAAAACAGGCATGAACCGGAATAGGGTCCCGGGGCAAATATACTAACTCACTAGGAAACACTCCGTCCCAGATACAGTGAATCATAAGAAAAATATCCGAGTCAAAAACAGGGATGAACCGGAATAGGGTCCCGGGGAAGATATAGTGAATCAGTAAGAAATAGTCCCATCCCAGATACAGTGAATCGTAAGAAAAATATCCGAGTCAGAAATAGGGAGGAACCGAAATAGGGTTTCGAGGCAGATATAGTGACTCACCAGGAAACAATCCCGTCCTTGACACAGTGAATCATAAGAAAAATATCCGAGTCAAATACAGGGATGAACCAGAATAGGGTCCGCCCCGTCTATATCACTTAGTGTGGGAAATATTCCCATCCCAGATATAGTGAATCGTATGAAAAATATCCGAGTCAAAAACAGGGATGAACCGGAATAGGGTCCCGGGGCAGATATAGTGAATCAGTAGGAAACAGTCCCGTCCCAGATACAGTGAATCATAAGAAAAATATCCGAGTCAAAAACAGGGATGAACCGAAATAGGGTCTCGAGGCAGATATAGTGACTCACCAGGAAACATTCCCGTCCTTGATACAGTGAATTGTAAAAAAAATATCCTAGTCAGAAACAGGGATGAACAAAAATAGGGTCCCGATGCAGATATAGTGACTCACTTGGAAACAGTCCCGTCTCATATACAGTGGATCATAAGAAAAATATCCGAGCCAAAAACAGGGATGAATCGGAATAGGGTCCCGGGGCAGATATAGTGAATCAGTAGGAAACAGTCCCGTCCCAGATACAGTGAATCATAAGAAAAATATCTGAGTCAGAAACAGGGTAGAACCGGAATAGGGTCTCGAGGCAGATATAGTGACTCACCAGGAAACAGTCCCGTCCTTGATACAGTGAATCATAAGAAAAATATTCGAGTCAAAAATAGGGATGAACCGGAATAGGGTCCCGGGGCAGATATAGTGAATCAGTAGGTAACAGTCCCTTCCCAGATACAGTGAATCATAAGAAAAATATCCGAAATCATAAGAAAACTATCCGAGTAAAAAACAGGGATGGACCGGAATAGGGTCCCAGGGCAGATATAGTGAATCAGTAGGAAACAGTCCCGTCCCAGATACAGTGAACCATAAGAAAAATATCAGAGTCAGAAACAGGGATGAACCGGAATAGGGTCCCAAGGCAGATATAATGACTCACCAGGAAACAGTCCCGTCCCAGATACAGTGAATCATAAGAAAAATATCCGAGACAGAAACAGGGATGAACCGAAACAGGGTCCCGGAGCAGATATAGTGACTCAACAGGAAACAGTCCCGTCCCAGATATTGTGAATCATAAGAAAACTATCCGAGTAAAAAACAGGGATGAACCGGAATAGGGTCCCAGGGCAGATATAGTGAATCAGTAGGAAACAGTCCCGTCCCAGATACAGTGAACCATAAGAAAAATATCAGAGTCAGAAACAAGGATGAACCGAAATAAGGTGCCGAGGCAGATATAATGACTCACCAGAGACCTAAAACATTAAGTAATTTGAGGAGCCTCGGCAGCTCATCAGTGAACCATAAGAAAAATCTCCGAGTCAAAAATAGGGCTGAACCGGAATACGGTCTCGGGGCAAATATAGTGAATCAGTAGGAAACAGTCCCGTCCCAGATAAAGTGAATCGTAAGAAAAATATCCGAGTCAGAGACAGGGATGAACAGAAATAGGGATGAACCGGAATAGGGTCCCGAGGCAGATATAGTGACTCACCAGCAAACAGTCCCGTCCTTGATACAGTGAATCATAAGAAAAATATCGGACTCAAAAACAGGGATGAACCGGAATAGGGTCCCGGGGCAGATATAGAGAATCAGTAGGAAACAGTCTCGTCCCAGATACAGTGAATCGTAAGAAAAATATCCGAGTCAGAAAAAAGGATGAACAGAAATAGGATCCCAAGGCAAATATAGTGACTCACTTGGAAATAGTCCTGTCCCAGATACAGTGAATAGTAAGAAAAATATCCAAGTCAGAAACAGGGATGAACAGAAATAGGGTCCCGAGGAAGATATAGTGGCTCACTTGGAAACAGTCCCGTCCCAGATACAGTGAATCATAAGAAAAATATCCGAGTCAGAAACAGGGATGAACAGAAATAGGGTCCCGAGGCAGATATAGTGACTCAACAGGAAACAGTCCCGTCCCAGACACAGTGAACCATAAGAAAAATATTCGACTCAGATATAGGGATTAACAGAAATACGGTCCCGAGGAAGATATAGTGACTCACCAGGAAACAGTCCGTCCCGGATACAGTGAACCATCAGAAAAATATCTGACTCAGATACAAGGATGAACCGAAACAGGGTCCCAGGGCAGATATAGTGACTCACCAGGAAACAGTCCATCCAAGATATAGTGAACCATAAGAAAAATCTGCCAGTCAAAAATAGGGATGACCGAAATAGGGTCCCGGGGCAGATATAGTGAATCAGTAGGAAACAGTCCCGTCCCAGATAAAGTGAATCGTAAGAAAAATATCCGAGTCAGAGACAGGGATGAACCAAAATAAGGTCCCGAGGCAGATATAGTAACTCACTAGGAAATAGTTCGTCCCAGATACAGTGAACCATAAGAAAAATATCCGAGTCAGAAACACGGATGAACCGAAATAGGGACCCGAGAAAGATATAGTGTCTCACCAGGAAACCGTCCTTCCCAGATACAGTGAACCATAAGAAAAATATCCGAGTCAGAAATAGGGATGAACTGAAATAGGGTCCTGAGGCAGATATAGTGACTCACCAGGAAACAATCCCGTCCCAGATACAGTGAACCAGAAGAAAAATATCCGAGTCAAAAACAGGGATGACCCGGAATAGGGTCCCGGGGCAGATATAGGGAATCAGTAGGAAATAGTCCCGTCCTAGATACAGTGAATCGTAAGAAAAACATCCGAGTCAAAAACCGGGATGAACCGAAATAGGGTTCCGAGGCAGATATAGTGACTCACCAGGAAACAGTCCCGTCCTTGATACAGTGAATCTTAAGAAAAATATCCGAGTCAAAAACAGGGATGACCCGGAATAGGGTCCCAGGGCAGATATATTGAATCAGTAGGAAACAATCCCGTCCCAGATACAGTGAATCGTAAGAAAAATATCCGAGTCAGAAACATGGATGAATAGAAATATGGTCATCAACTTCAAACTCTAGGGGTCTTCTTCTTTTATCTGCATAGCTCTTTTGTCTACTTTGAGCACTTAGTAGTCTCTCCCTGATGAGTTTTATGTGCCTGGTGGTCTGATCAACCAAATCTGGTCCTAGTAGACTTCTCTCTCCCAATTCCACCCAACATAAGGGTGATCTACATTTCCTTCCATACAAAGCTTCAAATGGAGCCATCTGGATACTGGAATGATAACTATTATTATAAGCAAATTCTGCTAATGGTAGGTACACATTCCAGTTCCCTTTCATTTCTTGCACACAAGCTCTAAGCATATCTTCTAAGGTTTGAATGGTTCTCTCAGTCTGTCCATCAGTCTGAGGATGATAGGCAGTGCTAAATCTAAGTTTAGTACCTAAAGCATTTTGCAAAGACTTCCAAAATTTGGAAGTGAATCTAGGATCACGATCAGATACAATGCTACTAGGTACTCCATGTAATCTAACAATCTCATTAATGTACACCTGAGCCAACTTTTCTAAATTATAGGTAGATCTAATGGCTAAGAAGTGGGCAGACTTGGTTAGTCTATCCACAACTACCCAAATAGCATCATGACCTGAGGAAGTCCTAGGTAAACCCATGACAAAATCCATGGAAACACTATCCCATTTCCATTCGGGTATGTCTACGGGTTGGAGCAATCCTGCTGGTTTCTGATGTTCTACTTTAACCTTTTGACAAGTTAAACACTTAGACACATATTGGGTAACATATGATTTCATACCAGGCCACCAGAAAATTTTCTTTAAATCCTGATACATCTTAGTAGCTCCTGGATGCAAAGTATATTTACTTTTATGTGCTTCCTCTAAGATATCATTCTTAAGCTCAGGTACTTTGGGTACACACAACCTATCATGATACCTAATAAGTCCATCCTCAGAGATATTAAAATCTTGAGATTTTCCTTGTGTAATTTGTTCCCTAATGTTTTGCAACCACTGATCCGAATCCTGAGCAGTTCTAATCCTATCCTTGAGATTAGTATGAATTTTTAATTCACACACTTGGAGACTACCTGGCCTTATAGAGATAGAACGGGTCAAATCTCTCAAGTCTTCTATCAATTCTTGCTCCTTAAGCATCAAAGAAGACATATGAATTAATTTCCTACTCAAGGCATCAGCAACTACATTTGCTTTTCCTGGATGATACTTAAGGATAAAATCATAATCCTTTAGAAATTCAATCCACCTTCTCTGCCTCAAATTCAATTCTTTTTGGTCAAAAAGATACTTAAGACTTTTATGATCAGTAAAAACCTCAAATTGAGCACCATAAAGATAATGCCTCCAAATTTTAAGAGCAAAAACTACAGCAGCTAACTCTAAATCATGAGTAGGATAATTCTCCTCATGTGGTCTAAGTTGTCTAGAAGCATAGGCTACTACTCTACCCTGTTGCATTAAAACACAACCTAAACCCTTCTTTGAAGCATCACTATATATAACAAAAGGATCATTAGGGTTAGGTATCACTAACACTGGGGCAGAGGTTAGTTTTGCTTTCAATTCTTGAAAACTGATCTCATATCGCTCACCCCACACAAAAGGTTGGTCCTTTCTAGTCAATCTAGTCAAAGGCATTGCTAGTTGAGAGAATCCCTGAATAAATCTCCTATAATATCCTGCTCAGAAACAGGGATGTACTGAAATAGGGTCCCGAGGCAGATATAGTGACTCACCAGGAAACAGTCCCGTCCCAGATACAGTGAACCAGAATAAAAATATCCGAGTCAAAAAACAGAGATGAACTGGAATAGGGTCCCGGGGCAGATATAGGGAATCAGTAGGAAATAGTCCCATCCCAGATACAGTGAATCGTAAGAAAAACATCCGAGTCAGAAACCGGGATGAACCGAAATAGGGTCCCGAGGCAGATATAGTGACTCACCAAGAAACAGTCCCGTCCTTGATACAGTGAATCATAAGAAAAATATCCGAGTCAGAAACATAGATGAATAGAAATAGGGTCCCGAGACAGATATAGTGACTCACTTGGAAACAGTGCCGTCCCAGATACAGTGAATCATAAGAAAAATATCCGAGCCAAAAAGAGGGATGAACCGGAATAGGGACCCGGGACAGATATAGTGAATAAGTAGAAAACAGTCCCGTCCCAGATAAAGTGAATCGTAAGAAAAATATTCGAGTCTAAAACAGGGATAAAGCGAAATAGGGTCCCGAGGCCGATATAGTGACTCACCAGGAAACAGTCCGTCCCAGATACAGTGAACCATAAGAAAAATATCCGACTCAAAAACAGGCATGAACCGGAATAGGGTCCCGGGGCAGATATAGTGAATTAGTAGGAAACAGTCCCGTCCCAGATAGAGTGAATCGTAAGAAAAATATTCGAGTCAGAAAGATGGATGAATAGAAATAGGGTCCCAAGGCAGATATAGTGACTCACTTGGAAACAGTCCCGTCCCAGATACAGTGAATCATAAGAAAAATATCTGAATCAAAAACAGGGATGAACCGGAATAGGGTCTCGAGGCAGATATAGCGAATAAGTAGAAAATAGTCCCGTCCCAGATAAGTTGAATTGTAAGAAAAATATCCGAGTCTAAAACAGGGATGAACCGGAATAGGGTCCCAAAGCAGATATAGTGAATCAGTAGGAAACAGTCCCGTCCCAGATATAGTCAATCATAAGAAAAATATCCGAGTCAGAAAAAGTGATGAACCGAAATAGCGTCCTGAGGCAGATATAATGACTCACCAGGAAACAGTCCTGTCCTAGATACAGTGAATCATAAGAAAAATATCCGAGTCAGAAACAGAGATGAACCGGAATAGGGTCCCGGGGCAGATATAGTGAATCAGTAGGGAACAGTCCTTTCCCAGATAAAGTGAATCATAAAAAAAATATCCGGGTCAAAAACAGGAATGAACCGGAATAGGGTCCCGGGGCAGATATAGTGAATCAGTGGGAAATAGACCCATCCCAGATACAGTGAATCGTAAGAAAAATATCCGAGTCAGAAACAGGGATGAACCGAAATAGGGTCTCGAGGCAGATATAGTGACTCACCAGGAAACAGTCCCGTCCCTGATACAGTGAATCATAAGAAAAATATTCGAGTCAAAAATAGGGATGAACCGGAATTGGGTCCCGGGGCAGATATAGTGAATCAAAAGGAAACAGTCCCGTTCCAGATACAGTGAATCGTAAAAAAAATATCAAATATCCGAGTCAAAAACAGGGATGAACCGGAATAGGGTCTCGAGGTAGATATAGTGACTCACCAGGAAACAGTGCCGTCCTTGATACAGTGAATCATAAGAAAAATATCCGAGTCAAAAACAGGGAAGTACCGGAATAGGGTCCCGGGGCAGATATAGTGAATCAGTAAGAAACAGTCCCTTCCCAGATAAAGTGAATCATAAGAAAAATATCCGAGTCAAAAACAGGGATGAACCGGAATAGGGTCCCGGGGCAGATATAGTGAATCAGTAGGAAACAGTCCCGTCCCAGATACAGTGAATCATAAGAAAAATATCTGAGTCAGAAACAGGGTAGAACCGGAATAGGGTCTCGAGGCAGATATAGTGACTCACCAGGAAACAGTCCCGTCCTTGATACAGTGAATCATAAGAAAAATATCCGAGTCAAAAATAGGGATGAACCGGAATAGGGTCCCGGGGCAGATATAGTGAATCAGTAGGAAACAGTCCCGTTACAGATACAGCGAATCGTAAAAAAAATATCCTAGTCAGAAACAGGGATGAACAAAAAAGTCCTGTTCCAGATACAGTGAATCGTAAAAAAAACTATCCTAGTCAGAAACAGGGATGAACAAAAATAGGGTCCCGATGCAGATATAGTGACTCACTTGGAAACAGTCCCGTCCCATATAAAGTGGATCATAAGAAAAATATCCGAGTCAAAAACAGGGATGAACCGGAATAGGGTCCCGGGGCAGATATAGTGAATCAGTAGGAAACAGTCCCGTCCCAGATACAGTGAATCATAAGAAAAATATCCGAGTCAAAAACAGGGATGAACCGGAATAGGGTCTCGAGGCAGATATAGTGACTCACCAGGAAACAGTGCCGTCCTTGACACAGTGAATCATAAGAAAAATATCTGAGTCAAAAACAGGGATGAACCGGAATTGGGTCCCGGGGCAGATATAGGGATGAACCGGAATAGGGTCCCGGTGCAGATATAGTGAATCAGTACGGAACAGTCCCGTCCCAGATACAGTGAATCGTAAAAAAAATATCATAGTCAGAAACAGGGATGAACAAAATTAGGGTCCCGAGGTAGATATAGTGACTCACTTGGAAACAGTCCCGTCCCATATACAGTGGATCATAAGAAAAATATCCGAGTTAAAAAGAGGGATGAACCGGAATAGGGTCCCGTGGCAGATATAGTGAATCAGTAGGAAACAGTCCCGTCCCAGATACAGTGAATCGTAAGAAAAATATCCAAGTCAGAAACATGGATGAATAGAAATAGGGTCCCGAGACAGATATAGTGACTCACTTGGAAACAGTCCCGTCCCAGATACAGTGAAACATAAGAAAAATAACCGAGTCAAAAACAGGGATGAACCGGAATAGGGTCCCGTGGCAAATATAGTAAATCAGTAGGAAACAGTCCCGTCCCAGATACAGTATATCGTAAAAAGTAAGAAAAATATTCGAGACAGAAACATGGATGAATAGAAATAGGGCCTCGAGGCAGATATAGTGACTCACTTGGAAACAGTCCCGTCCCAGATACAGTGAATCGTAAGAAAAATATCCGAGTCAGAAACAGGGATGAACAGAAATAGGGTCCCGAAGCAGATATAGTGACTCACCAGGAAACAGTTCCGTCCCAGACACAGTGAACCATAAGAAAAATATCCGACTCAGATACAGGGATTAACAGAAATACGGTCCCGAGGCAGATATAGTGACTCACAAGGAAACATTCCGTCCCGGATACCGTGAACCATAAGAAAAATATCTGACTCAGGTACAAGGATGAACCGAAACAGGGTCCCGGGCCAGATATAGTGACTCACCAGGAAACAATCCGTCCCAGAGACAGTGAACCATAAGAAAAATCTCCGAGTCAAAAATAGGGATGAACCAGAATACGGTCTCGAGGCAAATATAGTGAATCAGTAGGAAATAGTCCCATCCCAGATACAGTGAATCGTAAGAAAAATATCCGAGTCAGAAACCGGGATGAACAGAAATAGGTTCCCGAGGCAGATATAGTGACTCACCAGAAAACAGTCCCGTCCCAGACACAGTGAACCATAAGAAAAATATTCGACTCACATACAGGGATTAACAGAAATACGGTCCCGAGGAAGATATATTGACTCACCAGGAAACAGTCCGTCCCGGATACAGTGAACCATAAGAAAAATATCTGACTCAGATACAGGGATGAACCGAAACAGGGTCCCAGGGCAGATATAGTGACTCACCAGGAAACAGTCCATCCAAGATACAGTGAACCATAAGAAAAATCTCCCAGTCAAAAATAGGGATGAACCGAAATAGGGTCCCGGGGCAGAGATAGTGAATCAGTAGGAAACAGTCCCGTCCCAGATAAAGTGAATCGTGAGAAAAATATCCGAGTCAGAGACAGGGATGAACCGAAATAGGGTCCCGAGGCAGATATAGTAACTCACTAGGAAACAGTCCGTCCCAGATACAGTGAACCATAAGAAAAATATCCGAGTCAGACACACGGATGAACCGAAATAGGGACCCGAGGCAGATATAGTGTCTCACCAGGAAACCTTCCGTCCCAGATACAGTGAACCATAAGAAAAATATCCGAGTCAGAAACAGGGATGAACTGAAATAAGGTTCCAAGGCAGATATAGTGACTCACCAGGAAACAGTCCCGTCCCAGATACAGTGAACCAGAAGAAAAATATCCGAGTCAAAAAGCAGGGAAGAACCGGAATAAGGTCCCGGGGCAGATATAGGGAATCAGTAGCAAATAGTCCCATCCCAGATACAGTGATTCGTAAGAAAAACATCCGAGTCAGAAACCGGGATGAACCGAAATAGGGTCCCGAGGCATATATAGTGACTTACCAGGAAACAGTCCCGTCCTTAATACAGTGAAACATAAGAAAAATATCCGAGTCAAAAACAGGGATGACCCGGAATAGGGTCCCGGGGCAGATATAGTGAATCAGTAGGAAACAGTCCCGTCCCAGATACAGTGATTCGTAAGAAAAATATCCGAGTCAGAAACATGGATGAATATAAATAGGGTCCCGGGACAGATATAGCGACTCACTTGGAAACAGTCCCGTCCCAGATACAGTGCATCATAAGAAAAATATCCGAATAAAAAATAGGGATGAACCGGAATAGGATGTCGGGGTAGATATAGTGAATAAGTAGAAAATAGTCCCGTCCCAGATAAAGTGAATCGTAAGAAAAATATCCGAGTCTAAAACAGGGATGAACCAGAATAGGGTCCCAGGGCAGATATAGTGAATCAGTAGGAAACAGTCCCGTCCCATATATAATGAAGCATAAGAAAAATATCCGAGTCAGAAAAAGGGATGAATCGAAATAGGGTCCCGAGGCAGATATAATGACTCACCAGGAAACAGTCCCGTCCCAGATACAGTGAATCATAAGAAAAATATCCGAGTCAGAAACAGGGATGAACCGAAACAGGGTCCCGGGGCAGATATAGTGACTCAACGGAAACAGACCCGTCCCAGATACAGTGAATCATAAGAAAACTATCCGAGTAAAAAACAGGGATGAACCGGAATAGGGTCCCAGGGCAGATATAGTGAATCAGTAGGAAACAGTCCCGTCCCAGATACAGTGAACCATAAGAAAAATATCCGAGTCAGAAACAGGGATGTACTGAAATAGGGTCCCGAGGCAGATATAGTGACTCACCAGGAAACAGTCCCGTCCCAGATACAGTGAACCAAAAAAAAAATATCCGAGTCAAAAAACAGGGATGAACTGGAATAGGGTCCCGGGGCAGATATAGGGAATCAGTAGGAAATAGTCCCATCCCAGATACAGTGAATCGTAATAAAAACATCCGAGTCAGATACCGGGATGAACCGAAATAGGTTCCCGAGGCAGATATAGTGACTGACCAGGAAACAGTCCCGTCCTTGATACAGTAAATCATAAGAAAAATATCCGAGTCAGAAACATGGATGAATAGAAATAGGGTCCCGAGACAGATATAGTGACTCACTTGGAAACAGTGCCGTCCCAGATACAGTGAATCATAAGAAAAATATCGGAGTCAAAAAGAGGGATGAACCGGAATAGGGTCCCGGGGCAGATATAGTGAATAAGTAGAAAACACTCCCGTCCCATATAAAGTGAATCGTAAGAAAAATATCCGAGTCTAAAACAGGGATAAACCGAAATAGCGTCCCGTTGCCGATATAGTGACTCACCAGGAAACAGTCCGTCCCAGATACATTGAACCATAAGAAAAATATCCGTCTCAAAAACAGGCATGAACCGGAATAGGGTCCCAGGGCAGATATAGTAACTCACTAGGAAACAGTCCGTCCCAGATACAGTGAACCATAAGAAAAATATCCGAGTCAAAAACAGGGATGAACTGGAATAGCGTCCCGGGGCAAATATAGTGAATCAGTAAGAAATAGTCCCATCCCAGATACAGTGAATCGTAAGAAAAATATCCGAGTCAGAAATAGGGATGAACTGAAATAGGGTCTCGAGGCAGATATAGTGACTCACTAGGAAACAGTCCGTCCCAGATATAGTAAACCATAAGAAAAATATCCGAGTCAAAAACAGGGATGACCCGGAATAGGGTCCCGGGGCAAATATAGTGAATCTGTAGGAAACAGTCCCGTCCCAGATACAGTGAATCGTAAGAAAAATATTCGAGACAGAAACATGGATGAATAGAAATAGGGTCCCGAGGCAGATATAGTGACTCACTTGGAAACAGTCCCGTCCCAGATATAGTGAATCGTAAGAAAAATATCCGAGTCAGAAACAAGGATGAACAGAAATAGGGTCCCGAAGCAGATATAGTGACTCACCAGGAAACAGTTCCGTCCCAGACACAGTGAACCATAAGAAAAATATCCGACTCAGATACAGGGATTAACAGAAATACGGTCCCGAGGCAGATATAGTGACTCACAAGGAAACATTCCGTCCCGGATACCGTGAACCATAAGAAAAATATCTAACTCAGGTACAAGGATGAACCGAAACAGGGTCCCGGGCCAGATATAGTGACTCACCAGGAAACAATCCGTCCCAGAGACAGTGAACCATAAGAAAAATCTCCGAGTCAAAAATAGGGATGAACCAGAATACGGTCTCGAGGCAAATATAGTGAATCAATAGGAAATAGTCCCATCCCAGATACAGTGAATCGTAAGAAAAACATCCGAATCAGAAACCGGGATGAACCGAAATAAGGTCCCGAGGCAAATATAGTGACTCACCAGGAAACAGTCCCGTCCTTGATACAGTGAATCATAAGCAAAATATCCGAGTCAAAAACAGGGATGACCCGGAATAGGGTCCCGGGGCAGATATAGTGAATCAGTAGGAAACAGTTCCGTCCCAGATACAGTGAACCATAAGAAATATATCCGAGTCAAAAACAGGAATGAACCGGAATAGGGTCCCGGGGCAGATATAGGGAATCAGTAGGAAATAGTCCCATCCCAGATACAGTGAATCGTAAGAAAAACATCCAAGTCAGAAACCGGGATGAACCGAAATAGTGTCCCGAGGCAGATATACTGACTCACCAGGAAACAGTCCCGTCCTTGATACAGTGAATCATAAGAAAAATATCCGAGTCAAAAACAGGGATGACCCGGAATAGGGTCCCGGGGCAGATATAGTGAATCAGTAGGAAACAGTCCCGTCCCAGATACAGTGAATCATAAGAAAAATATCCGAGTCAAAAAGAGGGATGAACCGGAATAGGGTCCCGGGGCAGATATATTGAATAAGTAGAAAACAGTCCCGTCCCAGATAAAGTGAATCGTAAGAAAAATATCCGAGTCTAAAACAGGGATAAACCGAAATAGGGTCCCGAGGCCGATATAGTGACTAACCAGGAAACAGTCCCGTCCCAGATAAAGTGAATCGTAAGAAAAATATCCGAGTCTAAAACAGGGATGAACCAGAATAGGGTCCCAGGGCAGATATAGTGAATCAGTAGGAAACAGTCACGTCCCATATATAGTGAAGCATAAGAAAAATATCCGAGTCAGAAAAATGGATTAATCGAAATAGGGTCCCGAGGCAGATATAATGACTCACGAGGAAACCGTCCCGTCCCAGATACAGTGAATCATAAGAAAAATATCCGAGTCAGAAACAGGGATGAACCGAAATAGGGTCCCGGGGCAGATATAGTGACTCAACGGAAACAGTCCCGTCCCAGATACAGTGAATCATAAGAAAACTATCCGAGTAAAAAACAGGGATGAACCGGAATAGGGTCCCAGGGCAAATATAGTGAATTAGTAGGAAACAGTCCCGTCCCAGATACAGTGAACCATAAGAAAAATATCCGAGTCAGAAACAGGGATGTACTAAAATACGGTCCTGAGGCAGATATAGTGACTCACCAGGAAACAGTCCCGTCGCAGATACAGTGAACCAGAACAAAAATATCCGAGTCAAAAAACAGGGATGAACCGGAATAGGGTCCCGGGACAGATATAGGGAATCAGTAGGAAATAGTCCCAACCCAGATAAAGTGAATCGTAAGAAAAACATCCGAGTCAGTGTCCTGAGGCAGATATACTGACTCCCCAGGAAACAGTCCCGTCCTTAATACAGTGAATCATAAGAAAAATATCCGAGTCAAAAACAGGGATGACCCGGAATAGGGTCTCGGGGCACATATAGTGAACCAGTAGGAAACAGTCCCGTCCCAGATACAGTGAACCATAAGAAATATATCCGATTCAAAACCAGGGATGAACCGGAATAGGGTCCCGGGGCAGATATAGTGAATAAGTAGAGAACAGTCCCGTCCCAGATAAAGTGAACCGTAAGAAAAATATCCGAGTCTAAAACAGGGATAAACCGAAATAGGGTCCCGAGGCCGATATATTGACTCACCAGGAAACAGTCCATCCCAGATACAGTGAACCATAAGAAAAATATCCGACTCAAAAACAGGCATGAACCGGAATAGGGTCCCGGGGCAGATATAGTAACTCACTAGGAAACACTCCGTCCCAGATACAGTGAACCATAAGAAAAATATCCGAGTCAAAAACAGAGATGAACCGGAATAAGGTCCCGGGCTAGATATATTGAATCAGGAAGAAATAGTCCCATCCCAGATACAGTGAATCGTAAGAAAAATATCCGAGTCAGAAATAGGGATGAACCGAAATAGGGTCTCGAGGCAGATATAGTGACTCACCAGGAAACAGTCTCGTCCTTGATACAGTGAATCATAAGAAAAATATCCGAGTCAAAAACAGGGATGAATCGGAATAGGGTCCCGGGGGAGATATAGTGAATCAGTAGGAAACAGTTTCGTCCCAGATACAGTGAATCGTAAGAAAATATCTGAGTCAGTAACAGGGATGAACAGAAATAGGGTCCCAAGGCAGATATAGTGACTCACCAGAAAACAGTCCCGTCCCAGACACAGTGAACCATAAGAAAAATATTCGACTCACATACAGGGATTAACAAAAATACGGTCCCGAGGAAGATATAGTGACTCACCAGGAAACAGTCCGTCCCGGATAGAGTGAACCATATGAAAAATATCTGACTCAGATACAAGGATGAACCGAAACAGGGTCCCAGGGAAGATATAGTGACTCACCAGGAAACAGTCCATCCAAGATACAGTGAACCATAAGAAAAATCTCCCAGTCAAAAATAGGGATGAACCGAAATAGGGTCCCGGGGCAGATATAGTGAATCAGTAGCAAACTGTCCCGTCCCAGATAAAGTGAATCGTAATAAAAATATCTGAGTCAGACACACGGATGAACCGAAATAGGGACCCGAGGCAGATATAGTGTCTCACCAGGAAACCGTCCGTCCCAGATACAGTGAACCATAAGAAAAATATCCGAGTCAGAAACAGGGATGAACTGAAATAAGGTCCCGAGGCAGATATAGTGACTCACCAGGAAACAGTCCCGTCCCAGATAAAGTGAACCAGAAGAAAAATATCCGAGTCAAAAAGCAGGGATGAACCGGAATAAGGTCCCGGGGCAAATATAGGGAATCAGAAGGAAATAGTCCCATCCCAGATACAGTGATTCGTAAGAAAAACATCCGAGTCAGTAACCGGGATGAACCGAAATAGGGTCCCGAGGCAGATATAGTGACTCACCGGGAAACAGTCCCGTCCTTGATACAGTGAATCATAAGAAAAATATCCAAGTCAAAAACAGGGATGACCCAGAATAGGGTCCCGGGGAAGATATAGTGAATCAGTAGGAAACAGTCCCGTCCCAGATACAGTGAATCATAAGAAAAATATCCGAATCAAAAACAGGGATGAACCGGAATAGTATCTCGGGGCAAATATAGTGAATAAGTAGAAAAAAGTCCCGTCCCAGATAAAGTGAATCGTAAGAAAAATATCCGAGTCTAAAACAGGGATGAACCATAACAGGGTCCCAGGGTAGATATAGTGAATCAGTAGGAAACAGTCCCGTCCCATATATAGTGAAGCATAAGAAAAATATCCGAGTCAGAAAAATGGATGAATCGAAATAGGGTCCCGAGGCAGATATAATGACTCACCAGGAAACAGTCCCGTCCCAGATAAAGTGAATCATAAGAAAAATATCCGAGTCAGAAACAGGGATGAACCGAAACAGGGTCCCGGGGCAGATATAGTGACTCAACGGAAACAGTCCCGTCCCAGATACAGTGAATCATAAGAAAACTATCCGATTAAAAAACAGGGATGATCCGGAATAGGGTCCCAGGGCAGATATAGTGAATTAGCAGGAAACAGTCCCGTCCCAGATACAGTGAACCATAAGAAAAATATCCGAGTCAGAAACAGGGATGAACCGATACAGGGTCCCGGGGCAGATATAGTGACTCAAAGGAAACAGTCCCGTCCCAAATACAGTGAATCATAAGAAAACTATCCGAGTAAAAAACAGGGATGAACCGGAATAGGGTCCCAGGATAGATATAGTGAATTAGTAGGAAACAGTCCCGTCCCAGATACAGTGAACCATAAGAAAAATATCCGAGTCAGAAACAGGGATGTACTGAAATAGGGTCCCGAGGCAGATATATTGACTCACCAGGAAACAGTCCCGTCACAGATACAGTGAACCAGAACAAAAATATCCGAGTCCAAAAACAGGGATGAACCGGAATAGGGTCCCGGGGCAGATATAGGGAATCAGTAGGAAATAGTCCCATCCCAGATACAGTGAATCGTAAGAAAAACATCCGAGTCAGAAACCGGGATGAACCGAAATAGGGGCCCGAGGCAGATATACTGACTCACCAGGAAACAGTCCCGTCCTTGATACAGTGAATCATAAGAAAAATATCCGAGTCAAAAACAGGGATGACCCGGAATAGGGTACCGGGGAAGATATAGTGAATCAGTAGGAAACAGTCCCGTCCCAGATACAGTGATTCGTAACAAAAATATCCGAGTCAGAAACATGGATGAATAGAAATAGGGTCCCGGGACAGATATAGTGACTCACTTGGAAACAGTCCCGTCCCAGATACAGTGAATCATAAGAAAAATATCCGAATCAAAAACAGGGATGAACCGGAATAGTATCTCGGGGCAAATATAGTGAATAAGTAGAAAACAGTCCCGTCCCAGATAAAGTGAATCGTAAGAAAAATATCCGAGTCTAAAACAGGGATGAACCATAACAGGGTCCCAGGGCAGATATAGTGAATCAGTAGGAAACAGTCCCGTCCCATATATAGTGAAGCATAAGAAAAATATCCGAGTCAGAAAAATGGAAGAATCGAAATAGGGTCCCGAGGCAGATATAATGTCTCACCAGGAAACCGTCTGTCCCAGATACAGTGAACCATAAGAAAAATATCCGAGTCAGAAACAGGGATGAACTGAAATAGGGTCCCGNGGGTCCCGGGGCAGATATAGTGACTCAACGGAAACAGTCCCGTCCCAGATACAGTGAATCATAAGAAAACTATCCGATTAAAAAACAGGGATGATCCGGAATAGGGTCCCAGGGCAGATATAGTGAATTAGTAGGAAACAGTCCCGTCCCAGATACAGTGAACCATAAGAAAAATATCCGAGTCAGAAACAGGGATGTACTGAAATAGGGTCCAGAGGCAGATATAGTGACTCACCAGGAAACAGTCCCGTCCCAGATACAGTGAACCAGAAGAAAAATATCCGAGTCAAAAAATGGGGATGAACCGGAATAGGGTCCCGGGGCAGATATAGGGAATCAGTGGGAAATAGTCCCATCCCAGATACAGTGAATCGTAAGAAAAACATCCGAGTCAGAAACCGGGATGAACTGAAATAGGGTCCCGAGGAAGATATAGTGACTCACTAGGAAACAGTCCCGTCCTTGATACAGTGAATCATAAGAAAAATATCCGAGTCAAAAACAGGGATGACCCGGAATAGGGTTCCGCGGCAGATATAGTGAATCAGTAGGAAACAGTCCCGTCCCAGATACAGTGAATCGTAAGAAAAATATCCGAGTCAGAAACATGGATGAATAGAAATAGGGTCCCTTGGCAGATATAGTGACTCACTTGGAAACATTCCCGACCCAGATACAGTGAATCGTAAGAAAAATATCCGAGTCAGAAACAGGGATGAACAGAAATAGGGTCCCGAGGCAGATATAGTGACTCACCAGAAAACAGTCCCGTCCCAGACATAGTGAACCATAAGAAAAATATCCGACTCAGATACAGGGATTAACAGAAATACGGTCCCGAGGCAGATATAGTGACTCACAAGGAAACATTCCGTCCCGAATACAGTGAACCATAAGAATGACTCAGGTACAAGGATGAACCGAAACAGGGTCCCGGGCCAGATATAGTGACTCACCAGGAAACAATCCGTCCCAGAGACAGTGAACCATAAGAAAAATCTCCGAGTCAAAAATAAGGATGAACCAGAATACGGTCTCGAGGCAAATATAGTGAATCAGTAGGAAATAGTCCTATCCCAGATACAGTGAATCGTAAGAAAAACATCCGAGTCAGGAACCGGGATGAACCGAAATAGGGTCCCGAGGCAAATATAGTGACTCACCAGGAAACAGTCCCGTCCTTGATACAGTGAATCATAAGAAAATTATCCGAGTCAAAAACAGGGATGACCCGGAATAGGGTCTCAAGGCAGATATAGTGAATCAGTAGGAAACAGTCCCGTCCCAATTACAGTGAATCATAAGAAAAATATCCGAGTCAGAAACAGGGATGAACAGAAATAGGGTCCCGAGGCAGATATAGTGACTCACCAGGAAACAGTCCCGTCCCAGACACAGTGAACCATAAGAAAAATATTCGACTCAGATACAGGGATTAACAGAAATACGGGCCCGAGGAAGATATAGTGACTCACCAGGAAACAGTCCATCCCGGATACAGTGAACCATAAGAAAAATATCTGACTCAGATACAAGGATGAACCGAAACAGGGTCCCAGGGCAGATATAGTGACTCACCAGGAAACAGTCCATCCCAGATATAGTGAACCATAAGAAAAATCTCCCAGTCAAAAATAGGGATGAACCGAAATAGGGTCCCGGGGCAGATATAGTGAGTCAGTAGGAAACAGTCCCGTCCTAGATAAAGTGAATCATAAGAAAAACATCCGAGTCAGAAACCGGGATGAACCGAAATAGGGTCCCGAGGCAGATATAGTGACTCACCAGGAAACAGTCCCGTCCTTGATACAGTGAATCATAAGAAAAATATCCGAGTCAAAAACAGGGATGACCCGGAATAGGGTCCCGGGGCAGATATAGTGAATCAGTAGGAAACAGTCCCGTCCCAGATACAGGGAATCGTAAGAAAAATATCCGAGTCAGAAACATGGATGAATAGAAATAGGGTCCCGAGGCAGATATAGTGACTCACTTGGAAACATTCCCGTCCCAGATACAGTGAATCGTAAGAAAAATATCCGAGTCAGAAACAGGGATGAACAGAAATAGGGTCCCGAGGCAGATATAGTGACTCACCAAGAAACAGTCCCGTCCCAGACATAGTGAACCATAAGAAAAATATCCGACTCAGATACTGGGATTAACAGAAATACGGTCCCGAGGCAGATATAGTGACTCACAAGGAAACATTCCGTCCCGGATACAGTGAACCATAAGAAAAATATCTGACTCAGGTACAAGGATGAACCGAAACAGGGTCCCGGGCCAGATATAGTGACTCACCAGGAAACAATCCGTCCCAAAGACAGTGAACCATAAGAAAAATCTCCGAGTCAAAAATAGGGATGAACCAGAATACGGTCTCGAGGCAAATATAGTGAATCAGTAGGAAATAGTCCCATCCCAGATACAGTGAATCGTAAGAAAAACATCCGAATCAGAAACCGGGATGAACCGAAATAGGGTCCCGAGGCAAATATAGTGACTCACCAGGAAACAGTCCCGTCCTTGATATAATGAATCATAAGAAAATTATCCGAGTCAAAAACAGGGATGACCCGGAATAGGGTCTCGAGGCAGATATAGTGAATCAGTAGGAAACAGTCCCGTCCCAATTACAGTGAATCATAAGAAAAATATCCGAGTCAGAAACAGGGATGAACAGAAATAGGGTCCCGAGGCAGATATAGTGACTCACCAGGAAACAGTCCCGTCCCAGACACAGTGAACCATAAGAAAAATATTCGACTCAGTTACAGGGATTAACAGAAATACGGTCCCGAGGAAGATATAGTGACTCACCAGGAAACAGTCCATCCCGGATACAGTGAACCATAAGAAAAATATCTGACTCAGATACAAGGATGAACCGAAACAGGGTCCCAAGGGCAGATATAGTGACTCACCAGGAAACAGTCCATCCCAGATACAGTGAACCATAAGAAAAATCTCCCAGTCAAAAATAGGGATGAACTGAAATAGGGTCCCGGGGCAGATATAGTGAATCAGTACGAAACAGTCCCGTCCTAGATAAAGTGAATCGTAAGAAAAACATCCGAGTCAGAAACCGGGATGAACCGAAATAGGATCCCGAGGCAGATATAGTGACTCACCAGGAAACAGTCCCGTCCTTGATACAGTGAATCATAAGAAAAATATCCGAGTCAAAAACAGGGATGACCCGGAATAGGGTCCCGGGGCAGATATAGTGAATCAGTAAGAAACAGTCCCGTCCCAAATACAGGGAATCGTAAGAAAAATATCCGAGTCAGAAACATGGATGAATAGAAATAGGGTCCCGAGGCAGATATAGTGACTCAATTGGAAATTGTCCCGTCCCAGATACAGTGAATCGTAAGATAAATATCCGAGTCAGAAACCGGGATGAACCGAAATAGGGTCCCGAGGCAGATATAGTGACTCACTAGGAAACAGTCCGTCCCAGATACAGTGAACCATAAGAAAAATATCCGAGTTAGAAATACGGATGAACCAAAATAGGGTCCCGAGGCAGATATAGTGTCTCACCAGGAAACCGTCTGTCCCAGATACAGTGAACCATAAGAAAAATATCCGAGTCAGAAACAGGGATGAACTGAAATAGGGTCCCGAGGCAGATATAGTGACTCACTAGGAAACAATCCCGTCCCAGATACAGTGAACCAGAAGAAAAATATCCGAGTCAAAAATAGGGATGAACCGGAATAGGGACCCGAGGCAGATATAGTGAATCAGTAGGAAATAGTCCCATCCCAGATACAGTGAATCGTAAGAAAAATATCCTAGTCAGAAACCGGGATTAACCGAAATAGGGTCCCGAGGCAGATATAGTGAATCAGTAGGAAACAGTCCCGTCCCAGATAAAGTGAATCGTAAGAAAAACATCCGAGTCAGAAACCGGGATAAACCGAAATAGGGTCCCGAGGCAGATATAGTAACTCACTAGGAAACAATCCGTCCCAGATACAGTGAACCATAAGAAAAATGTCCCAGTCAAAAATAGGGATGAACCGAAATAGGGTCCCGGGGCAGATATAGTGAATCAGTAGGAAACAGTCCCGTCCTAGATAAAGTGAATCATAAGAAAAACATCCGAGTCAGAAACCGGGATGAACCGAAATAGGGTCCCGAGGCAGATGTAGTGACTCACCAGGAAACAGTCCCGTCCTTGATACAGTGAATCATAAGAAAAATATCCGAGTCAAAAACAGGGATGACCCGGAATAGGTTCCCGGGGCAGATATAGTGAATCAGTAAGAAAAAGTCCCGTCCCAAATACAGGGAATCGTAAGAAAAATATCCGAGTCAGAAACATGGATGAATAGAAATAGGGTCCCGAGGCAGATATAGTGACTCACTTGGAAACATTCTCGTCCCAGATACAGTGAATCGTAAGAAAAACATCCGAGTCAGAGACAGGGATGAACCGAAATAGGGTCTGGAGGCAGATATAGTGACTCACTAGGAAACAGTCCCGTCCTTGATACAGTGAATCATAAGAAAAATACAGTGAATCAGAAACAATCCCGTCTCATATTTTTCTTATGATTCACTGTATCAAGGACGGGACTGTTTCCTGGTGAGTCACTATATTTGCCTCGGGACCCTATTTCGGTTCATCCCGGTTTCTGATTCGGATGTTTTTCTTACGATTCACTGTATCTGGGACGAGAATGTTTCCAAGTGAGTCACTATATCTGCCTCGGGACCCTATTTCTATTCATCCATGTTTCTGACTCGGATATTTTTCTTACGATTCCCTGTATTTGGGACGGGACTTTTTCTTACTGATTCACTATATCTGCCCCGGGAACCTATTCCGGGTCATCCCTGTTTTTGACTCGGATATTTTTCTTATGATTCACTGTATCAAGGACGGGACTGTTTCCTGGTGAGTCA
>QAOA01006986.1:0-14065 GCA_003255065.1 Cercis canadensis
CAAGCATACAAAACACAAATAATTCACAGATCTTTAACAAAGATTGATGTATCATGCTTGAATTTTTATTTTCTAATATTTGTAGTTAAAACATTTAGCTTATCTGTTTTTAATGGTTAAAGATAACATTCAAAGAGTTTAATTATATGAAAATAAATAATTTTCATATATATATATGTTCATCATGTATATATGTATTTTACTTAAAACATGTAAAATTTTCTCCTAAAAAACAGAAGACCTGAATAATAATACTATAGGATTTTCAAAAAAGCCAGATTATATAATGATATCACAATATTGGTTATCGATGGGACATTGATTTAGTAGTTATTATGGTTATTTGAAGAGATATATCTATGATGTTCGTTTGGTTCAAAACAATCATAATAGTTAAAGCCATTAGACAAGGTTTAAGAAATTTTAGTAGTTCATAGGAAAAGAGAGGTTTAAACCTTTTGTACCTTTATGTACCAAAAAAAAAAAAAAAAAGTCATTATAAAAAAATAAGTAATAATTTCAACTTTTCAAGTGTTCTTAAATTATTTTGGAATATTTTTTTCAATTGAGTTCAAACAAGGTGGTGTCATTAGAATTAGATATTTATGATGGAGAAGGAATGATCAAAATATGAGTTACATATGGACAAATTACGTATCTTCTCATACCAAACTGTTTTTATCCTTTTCAATTTGATTTCTTCCACTGTCCATAAACAAAGTTCCTTTTGTTTTCTTCCAATAAACTAAACAAGGTTCTTGACCATCATAAAAAAATAAATAACAAATTGAGATTTAGTAAAATCTCATTTCCCAATCATTGAGAGTAAGCTATTATAAAATAAGAGATTTCTTCGATATTTTTAATGTTTACCTGGTATGTCATACCACATGAAAATAATTAATATGTGAATGAAATATATATAAGTAAATTATTTTTAAGTTTGTTTGAAAAAATAAAATAAATTATATTTTATATCAATAAAATATAAAAATTACGTATGCTTATCACATTTGTATAATATGCAATTCTCATGTGGTATTATAAAATTCAAGTATAAAATATAATGTCAAAGTCATATTTCGAAAAAAAAAATTATAGTATATCAAATTGGTCATGTTCAAAGTTCAATAAATAATGCGAAAGTTTTGTTTTCTACCATACAAATGATTATATCTTGACTTCAATTGTCACATCCTTCTAAAAAATATCCCGCATTTAAAGTCACCAATATCAATGAACCATACAAATTTAACTCTTTTGAATTTTTAAATATTTAATTTCATTGGTTGATCTGAATATTGATCACGTGTAATCTCGAAGCGTGGATCATAAGATAAAATAAATGTTCTAGTATTTGTATTTTTATACGAAAGAAAGAAAGAAAAAGTTTAGTTTTGCAGAGTTGGCTTCCAACAGATTTTGGTACAATGAATTACGACTCTTGTAATCTTAAATTAATAAAATATTTTCTTGCACTTTACTTTTTTGGAACCGAAAAAGAAAAAAGAAGCTTTTTGGTATGGAACTTTCAAAAAATGTCATTCCAAAAGAAAATCTGGCTTCAATGTTATTTTTTTTTATATGAACATAAGTGATACGAATCATAGGATAGGATAGTTAGCATGGTTTCTAGTGTACATCTAAAAGAAATTGCTGAGGTTTTTTCTTGATTAATTTGCAATTGCATTATTTTTTATTTCTAAAAGATACTGACACAATTAGTTATATTCTTGCAAGATTTTTAGTTTCATTTTAGTTATTGAAAAATAATTTTATTCATCAAAATAGTTTTTTGCTAACTTCTATCTATTAGGTTTGTCACATAAAAAATTATGATAACTCTCATTAAAGAAATTCAACAAAAAAATATTTTGATGGACAAAATTATATTTTAAAGATTAAAATAATATTAAATATTTTTTAAAATTAAATTGATTCTACATGTATTTTTAAGGACAAAAATAAAATTTTTACTCTTCTATTTTTCATATGAAGTGAGTTGGATTATTATTGTTTACTTTTTGCCCATTTTATTTATTTTTTATTAATTAAGAAAGGTTTGAATACGATGCTCACATTTCATGCCCATGTTTGATTTAACTTTTAAGCATGATGTCCTCTCATGGCACCTCCACCTAGTTCTATTTTGACTTTTTGAGTGCAAATTAATGCGCTCTCTCTGATGGACACACAAAAGATAATATTGACAAAATTAGAACTAAAAACATATCTAAAAATAGCACACAAGCACGAAATTAAATTTGAGATTTTATTGACACATACATGACATGTAACACCCATCCATTTACATTTTACAATTTCATAATCAAGAAAATAAATCTCTTCAGTTTTTTATTTGTCTAAATTAGCAATTCATAATCAAGAAAATAAATCTCTTCAGTTTTTTATTTGTCTAACTTAGCAATAGAGAATAATTTCATATGAATATATTCAACTTCTATATAACATTTAAAGAAATCAAGAGTAATAATTCAGCTGGTCATGTACTTATTTTTTTATGAAAATAATTTTTAATAAGACTTTAATAAAATAATATTTTTATACATTTATCAAAATCTCCAATTAAAAAAGAAAAAGAGAATTTTAAAAAATATTCTCGATCTAAATGATAAAAATGTGCAGATCTGTCAATTTATCAATTTTATGAAATTGATTCTTAAATTAAAGCCTATTCACACCTAATTTATAAGGACTGCTTAATAGTTTATCTTTTTTTCTTAAATTAATAGTTGAAAGAAAACAAGATTGAAAGAAATTACATATTAATATTGGTTCCACTTCCACACAACGTGGAGGGTCATGAATATATCCATGAATGCAATTTCACTCAAAAGACAAACCATGCCTAACTTGATTTTGGTCCTTTTATGGATCACTTTATTCACATGTTGAATCAGCCGTCGTGTATCCTTTTGCTCTTTCTTTTGGCTAATTCTTTTAACTTTTGCTGCTATTCGGAATATAGTACTGACATGCATTGCATGGTAAATATGTAACTTATCAACAACTTCTTCTTATTTGATGACCAGCACATTGCTTAGTTTGCAAACAAACTAAACTCTTCATCATTTTCCATTTAACTTTCTTCTTTTATGCTCGAATATGGGAAACAAGAATCATACAAAATATTTTACACATGTGATAAACTCTCTAGCTTTTGACTCTTCATCTTTTCCTGTTGTTTTTCTTGACTTGGCTCCAAGTTGCAAAGTAAGTTATGATACATTGCTTTTTAAGTAATTCCCAATTTTCATCCGATTTGGAAAAATATGTTTACACTTAGGGTTAAATCTCATAATAATTAGACACTAGATTGAAATCTAATTAATTAAACTTAGGTTATATTAAAATTATTAACCACTTGGTTGTAACAAACAAATACAATTACAATCCTTAGTTTCTTTCTTTTTTGAGATAAATTAATGCAAATCTTGAACCAAAACATCCAACAGAAATATTTTAGGGTTTTCATTAACCCAGACCAAGGTTTTAGAAATATTGCGCGCTCACCTTGCTAATCTATGAGCAATCGAATAACCTTTCCTATGCATGAACAGATTAATTCTAAGAAACATTAAAAGTCATAATCAAACTATATATGCTGTCCAAATATAGAAGAAATGTGAGAAAATAATGATAAGGGTTGAATACATAATTGTGGTGTGGGCCACTTGCTTGACAAATAACTTATAATAACCTTCATACTATGCAAAATCAGCAATGCATCACGGCCGTCCCTTATGCCCAAAAGAGAAGTGTTATAGAGAGGCAGGGTCATGTTTTGCAACAATAATCACTGGTTGCCATTTTTCCACATCAGCTTCTACACTTTACTTGAGCAACACATGGATAGACTTAGCTAGCATTGACTACNTTTTTTTTTTTTAATATATAATACGTTGAAAAACATAAAATGAAGTATATATTGAACGGTAATAGAATTTTTGATATTAAACATTCTGATTTCTATAACCCTAAAAGATATGATTAGATAAGAATGTGATTAACTTGAAAAAATGAAGTTTGCGACGCACAAAAAGGAGAGAGTGGGAAAATGTTGCTACATTTTGATTTTTTTTTACCAACTTTTGTTGTTGTTGTTGATGATTTTGGTTTTGATTTGACTGTATGAGCATGAGGAACAAGATGGGTGGCATAAACTTCGGACAAGCAGCATAGGAATGAAAGAAAAAGAGAGGTGACGTGAAAACCCAATCAGCATGAGCATGAGCATGAGCCACGAGCCACAAGACACAGGCGTGGTTAGGAATAGGAAACAGAACAAATAACAATTCCCTGGCACGTGCCTCTCTTCGGTCAAATGCCGGTGCCCAATCCTTAACACGTGTAAGCCTAATCCTCCAAATATACCAATACCGTATAGTTGGAATCCTTGACCACTCCATCCCCCATCCTTAGTAACGTGACTACGACTGCCCACAACTCTTTCCATACTTCTTATTTCCTACTTTTCTTTTCAACCGTAATAATGTTATCTACATTGCTTTAACTTGTTTGAATCTTACAACTATAAATCCTAACTGTACTTTTTATATTATTTTTAACAAATATTTTAAACTGAAAAGAGGCTAATTCATTCTAAAATTTAGGTATATCATAAGTCTTAAGGATATGAATTTCATATAAATAATCAAAACTTTTTTTTTTTCATTAAAACACAACTAGTAACTTGTTTGGCGTTTAAATATAGATAACAAGTATTTTCGATTTCATAGCCAAGGATTCACACTTGCATTTTAATTTAGAAGTCTTCAATTTGACATTTCATAAAAAAAAAGTGAGAGCAATGGAGTATATATATATATATAAAGGAAATTATATGGCAAGTTATCTTCTATTGGGTAAATTAGATTTTGATGGAGAAAAGTTAAATTAGGTTTGAGATTTTAAGTTTTTTATTAAAAAAATATAAAGAAATAAAAAATCCTCAACAATTACATTTACAACTATTTCCATCTCAATACCAGAGTTGTCATTTCCTGGCTTTCAAATTAGGTTCAATACGATTATATGTAAGTACATTAATAAATAGGAGTCGTTATCACTAAATAGGTAATAAGTCTTTCAACCAATTGACTAATAATCCTTCAACCAATTAAGGTACATAGTATGACTATGCAGATCAACTAGTCACGCTAATAGCACAAATCACAAATTATTCTTCTTTTTTTTTTTTTTCCATTTGAAAAATGAAATACACACTGACTTTGTATAGATTATTTCGATAGAGAAACACTGCTCAATTACCTCCAAACACTAAAGAGAGTGTAAAGTTGAAAGCAAAAGCAATAAAAAAAATAACAAAGTTCTAAACCAAAGCTCCCTTTCCCATAAGAACGAAACCATCAAAGTCTTAGCTGAAATTTCTTTATCAAAAAGCTTTTCTGTCTGGTTCTCCCTCCTCCTTCTCCACCTCTTCCTCTTCCTCCTCCTCCTTCTCCTCCTCCTCTTCTTCTTCTTCTTCTTCTTCTTCTTCTTCTTCTTCTTCCATGGCGAAGGACAAGGATGATTATAACTATGATCCTTTCTATTACAACCACCATGAACTCAACCGGACAAGCTTTCCATTCTTTAGGGATCACAGCCATTCAACTCCCACCCAAAACCTTCAAGAGTTTGATCCCTCTCTTACAAGCTTCACAGACTGTTTACATGGGGATTACAACACCCTCTCAAGAGCTTTTGACTTGTCTTGCTCATCCTCTGAAGTGATCTCCTCCATTGATGACAACCCAAAGAAGCCCAGCGCAGGAGACTCAGTGGGGATCAGCAGGAACCCTGGCACGCCAAATTCCTCGGTGTCTTCATCATCAAATGAGGCTGAAGCAGTAACACAAGAATACTCAGATAAGAGCAAGAAAGATAAGCAGCCAAAAGGGGATGAAGATGCAGATGAAAAGTCTAAGAAAGAGTAGGTTTCTGAATTCTTCATTCTTATTCTCTTTTCTAGATCATTCAACTGAGGGATTTTGCCAACAAAACCGTATCTCTTTCTATTTTCTTCGTTGATGAGTAGGATCTGAATATGATATTAATTTCTGTTATTTTCTTGAGGCAAATTTTGGATGACTTTAAATAACTAATGCTGTTATATTACACTTATCATTTACTGTTTTTTCTAACTATTTATGGCTTTCAGTGCCTCTTATGAAATCAATTTGGTCAATCTTGTCTATATATTAGACTAGATACAGTGTTAGCTAATGAATGCTGTTCTTCTTTTGGGTATGATCAAAATGTTAGAACAAGAATAGAAACATAACCCTAATTTTGTATTCCTGAATTAGCATTTTGATAAGTATTATGCTGTATGTATAAACCTTGTTAGCTAGTTTTTGCTGTGAATTTGACTGATTTTGTGAAGTGCACTTCAGGAACAAGCCAAAAAAGAAAGAGAAAAAGCCAAGAGAGCCTCGCTTTGCCTTCTTGACTAAAAGTGAGGTTGATCATCTTGAAGATGGATATAGATGGAGAAAATATGGACAGAAGGCAGTCAAGAATAGCCCTTACCCAAGGTTAGTTTTTCTTCTTCGTACAATAGACATAAACCTTAATTCAAAAGAAAAATGATGAAACTTTGTGGTCTTTGGGTGATATAATCATCAAATACTATTGAAATAAAGACAAGACTTTTTATGATTCTTTGATGTGATGATTTATTTCCAAGAACTAACTTGGACTTGTTATATCATTGAGTCATCTGTCCAATTATGAGATTGAGGATATATCATATCACATGAATATAATCAACTACTACAGCTTTGGGTACATGAATCTAACATAGGACTTTCATTCCTTGCTATTGCAGGAGTTACTACAGATGCACAAGTCAGAAGTGCATTGTGAAGAAAAGGGTGGAGAGGTCATTCCAAGACCCATCAATTGTTATCACAACATATGAAGGACAGCACAACCATCACTGTCCGGCAACACTTCGCGGCAACGCTGCAAGCATGTTGTCCTCACCTTCCCTTTTTGCTTCCTCATCTATAGGGTCAAGCTTACCCCAAGATCTCCTTGCTCAGTTGCTTCCAAGTTATACCCAACATGACCAAAATTCCATGTTCCACCAAAACATTACCCATCCCCAGCACCACCAACAGCAGCAGCAGTTCCCATTCCATCATGACTATGGCTTGTTGCAAGATCTATTACCCTCATTCCCTGGAAAACAAGAGCCATGAACTCATAGATGAATGCTCATGATCCCATTCCTTTGTAGCTTGCCGCAGTGTATTCACACTGTTCATATACATAGTATATAGTGTTAGCTTCCCTTTACATACTTTAATTCTCTCTTTCTCTTCCTCTCTCACTCTCACTCTCAAGAGTCATGTATTAGAGTTTGTGTAATGGAAGACAGACAGCAGTGTGGTACTCACAGCATTAAATGAATATTTCTGACTTGCTGCATCTCATATATATATATATATATATATATTCTACTTGATGTTAAATATACCTATGAGAATTTTGTCAGACACGTGAGAGATGGTGTCTGTAATTTCACATATGCTATATAGTCGCCTTGCCTCCTTGGGTGAGTAGTTGCAAGTTACCAATATGAATAGTGAAGGCCTTAATGGGAGAAGATAGGTTTGGCAAGACTACTGTTCCACTAAGAGTGATCTTTCATTATGAAAGGAATTGATAGGACTTGATGGTTTCTTGCTTCACTAGCTCAGTTAGGAGAGGAGGTGCAAAGTACGTAACTAGGAAATGGAGAGTATAGTGGCAGGATGGCCCTATCAACTTAAATTGCAGCTAGTTTAACATGTAAAGTAGGATTGGGTCAGCTTACTCTGCATATGTGGTTGAACAATTGAAGAAGGGTTTAATGATGGACACATGAATTCTTACCTAGCTTTCTGAGTTGGTGATTTGTCTCAATAGGATTCTGCAATGAAAAATGCTTTACATATGTGAAATAGTGTGAAAGATCTAATTAATCTATAAAAAAATATTTAAGTAAGTTTAGTTAAACGTAGATGCTCAATATGATCCTATGAAGATAACTATTGTATAAGCAACATTGCTCTTCTCTAATTTTAATTTTTTCGAAATATGCATAAAAAAAAAATTAGCATTTACAAATCATTTAACAGTAATGCTACTATACCTACATGAATTTTTATATTTACAATTTTGCAAAGCATCATTTCATTTTGAGTTTAAGTGGCCTCATTTAAACCTTTTTTCTTTGTTTAACTTAGACCAATCTATACAGTTACACTCAATTATAAATATAAGAGTTATGTAAAGTAGCATTATTAAGAGAAGAATTGAGCTTAGAACCTATATAATAACTGGAAAAAAAAAACTAAAATAATAAAGTACTATGTCCTTGGAAGATTGCTTGAATTAGGGGAAACTAGAATTAGGCATTTCGACTTTTAGTGTATGCGTTTGCGTGTGTGTCTATACTTAAGCAGCAAATGTACCAAGAAGAATAAGTGGACTAATACCTAACTTTCATGATTGTTAATTGTTAGATCTTATTATTTTTTCTATATCTTATTTTATTTGATCAGTCAATTATAGAAGAATCAATATATATATAGCTCTAGATGCTTCAAGGGAAAAAAAAAAAAAAAAAATTTACGCAAGGTAGAGTTAGCAAAAAGTCTAGTTCATTAAAAACCGTTGATGAGATTGTACCCGTTGCAATTGAAGAGGTTTGGAATAAGTCTATATCATGTGATTGGAATGTACCTATTTGATAAAACTTTATTCACGAGCTACATTACGATTCTATCCCGTAACTTCAGATGACAAGCCGTAGATTGGTGATTATGAGCCATTGATTGAAATGTTAAACTATATATAAATAAGTAATTAAGCACTTTATATGGCTTATCCCCATTAAGGGTGTGTTGATTATTTTGACATTTTTTCCTTTTATCAAAAATAAAATATATTATATTATTTAAGGGAAATTGTGATTAAGTACTCATCGCCCATGATCTATTACACCTAATTGCAATTTCATCCTGAACTTTTAATTTGAACATATTACTCCCAATTTATTTGTATCGTTTACACCTAAGTGGCCATGTATCAAACTTTTAAGGTTTGGGAGGTTTTCTGGACTTAGAATGAAATCCTAGTATGGCATGTTTGCTTTGTTGTGGTTGTACTGTTGATTACAGTGGTATTATTAATGACTTAAATGTCAATTCTTTCCCATAAATGAGTTTTTTTAAAAATAAATGTAAATACTAATATACATTGTAATGTTTCCTATCCTGAAAAAAAAAATAACTCATAAATTATCTATAGGAGACTTAATAAAATGACCTAGTATTCTTAATCATTCCTTAAAATTGTAATAAAGTCTCACAAATTTACATGCAATTAATAAGCAACACACAATCAAATAGTTTATGATCAAGTGATATTCAAATCTTACTCAAAGCGGCTTGTAAATTCTTTGTTCGAACTTGAAGTCTGAATTAACCTTTTTCTTATGAAACTCATATTTTTACCACATCAAGATTTGTAAATGGTTATGTTTAAAAAGTTTGTTAATTTATCATTGCTCTCCCTCCCCTCCATTATATATATCCTTGGCTATCATAATCATTGCTGTAGCTTGACAGTATCGGACCATAATCTTCTGAAAAGAAATAAATTATGGATGACAAATAGTTAAGAGTACTTGATTGATGATGATGTATTTTATTTAGACAGAAATCCATAATCTAACTAAGAGTTGCATCAAATCTAGCGTGCCTGAATCAAGGATTTCTTCGTATCTTCTGTGAAACTTTTGCTTGTTTAATATGTTCTTCAAATTTTTGAATACATAATTTTTCCTTCATAGATTTCTTGTGTGTGCTAAGAAAATAAGTAGGGAACTAATACTGCATATACACCTGAATATTTATACTTCTTTTACATATTCACACACATGGCAATGTTAAGTTTTACTGAATCCACTCTAAATCTTCTTAAAATTTTTTTCTGAGAGGTGTAAAAGTATCTTTATTCCAAGCAACATTCACATAGTTGTTATCACCCCACAATCATACACACACACACCAGCTTATCGATCCCACACATCAGTAAAATAAATATTTTTCTTTTTAGTTTAGTTTAATAATATACCATAACACTATATAAATAATATACCATAACACTGTATATAAAAAAAAAAACCATAAAAGTTTACCAAAAAGAACCATAAAGTTAGCATCCCATATTAATATTTCACTATAAGGATAAGTTTATTTATAATTGTTACTTTTGAAAACTTGCAATTAAAGATCAATATTGCTTTCAAAACCTAATTTTAGAATGTAAAAATAACACAAGCACATACAATATAATTGATTCAAGAATAGCTCTCAAAATATTAAGATCTCATGTTTGTATTATAATTCTCCCAACTAAAAAGTATAGTTTTTTCTATCCACCAATAAAATAAATACTGTAAAAGTAAAATTTATTTATAAATATGCAAATGTGTACTAGTGAAACTATACAAACTCAAGTTATTTCAGCTAATAAGAATTAAAGTACTTTACTTGTAAGGCTTAGGTTCGACTCTTATTGTTAATAATCCCCGTTAAGTAAAACATTTGTAAGTATCACTGTAAATTTTTGATGAAGTATGTGACATACTCTAACCTTGGAATGACTATCCTCATCTCACCTTAAACTTTTTTTTATACTAAAATACAATTGTAATGATAAGTGCACAAGTAGCTTATGCAACTTTTGTACGTAGGTTAGAGAGACACAGAAGATCAAATTATTATGGATTTAGGATTACCACAATCAACGGAACTAACAAAAGATTCATTCAAAACCATCTTAATTTCATGAATGAATCATTGAGTGTTCCCTTGTTTGTTATCATGTCGCCATACATGCTTTCAATGAGACCATAATTTTGAACACTTTAACAGTTTCCTTGTCGTCTTCTTTTATTCATTCTATATAATAGTAATAATTATTATTATTACCATTTCCAACTAGAAGCATTTAATATTGTGTTAAACACCGACTTCAAACGTCGTTTTACACGTCTTTATCTTAGGGTGTGAAAACCACTTCGTACAGTTAGCATTGACACTGCATGTCTAGACACTTAAATTCAATTGGTAAGAGAGATCTGGAGAGAGGGAGGCTTTTTTTCTATGTATTTTTTCTTGTTCTTGCCTTTATGTTTTCTTTTTTTTTCAATCAATTGCACTCAGTGACTCAGACCTTACTAAGATACTACGATTTTTTTTTTAACAAAAATTCATTTTTTAATTTTGACCACTATTATTGAGTCATAACATATGTCGTTTTCACTCCTACTGATTTGTCCATTTTTTCATAAAAATAATTTCATTTCTCTCTTTCAGTAACCCTAACCTTGTATAGGAATCAGAGAGAGAGAGAGAGAGAGAGAAAGAGATATTTAAGCTGATCATATAGTCCATGAGTTGAATTATTATATGTAACCGAATATATAGATATACTCATACTAGTGCATGGGATGGAATTGAGATTGCCTTTTCCAATTGTCAAACCTCGATATTTTAATAAAAATATAGTGTGATCATTGGAAGAAGTGCGATCTGCACAAAAAAAAAAAGGAAAGGGTCAAAGGTGCTCGAGTGAGAGCTAAGAATCACAGAGAAAGACAAATCCAACAGGGATTATCTCTGTGAGAGACGAACCCTAACAACCAAGTCAAAGGGACAGTGGTTAGCCTTCAACAATTAAGTTTTTTTTTTTTTTTATTTAATGGAGCCTTCAATAGTTCAATGATTAAGTTAGTGGAGAAGATAAGTTAGGGTTTCTAAAAAAAGAAAATCTTATAAAACAATGTTATATGTTTATATACATCAATTAATCTTTAGAATTCATGCTGATAACCAGAAAAAGATAATAGAGTAAATGGTGATTTGAGTCCTTAAAAGATACTATAAAAATTACTTAAGTTTTTAAAATATCTTTTATATTATTTGAGTCCCTGAAAATTTAAAAAGCTAATAAATTAAATCTTTTTAAAAACCCAAATGATAGTAAAAATGATCATTTTAATTGATTTTTAAAATTTTTAAGAACTGATAAAAAAAAATCTTTTAAATATCCAAATAATTTTTGTTGCACTTCAGTAAAATGCTCCTTTTTGGTTGTTAGACTACAAGCTCTTCATGTTGACTCTCATTTCCTCTCTCTTCTTCTCATTTACTGATTTACAACAATATCAAAGTCCTTGACCCAGCTATATCCTCGTAAAGGGTAACACTTTCTTGTTTGTCATTTCTAATTTTCTATTATTTTATATTTTTTCTTAATAAAACGGTATCAAAACATAAAAAAGAGAGAGAGAAAAATATAATATCGATTTCTTACCTTCTTTTACGTTTTGTATTTTCTCTCTACATGCATGGCTTATTTACTTGTTAACATTTTAATTTCTACTATTAGTAGTGGGGTGAAACTTGTTTTCCTTTGCAAATTTATTTACCCTACCCCCTTTTTTTTAAATTTGCTCAATCTTTGCCACTAATCAAGCATGACCAAATATTTCTACTATGCCTTAATAGTTGCATTTGCCTAGATTTTTGTGCTAATTATATTTGATTTGATTTTGCTCCTAACTTGTAAATTCTGTGCCATCTGTTTTCACCTACCCTAACGTTTTGTTCAGCTTGCTAGCTTTTGAAGGAAAATGCTCTCACCACTTGGTGATCCTAAGAAAGCCTTTGATCCCTTTTTTATATTAGGGTTATCAGGTTCTATAAATATTCGACAATTATTGAGGAAATTACTATATGAACTTAAAATACAACATTTTTCTTGCGAGTATGGCTATACAATTGTACTTGTCCTATACATTACACAAATTGCCCGTACATTACACAGATTTGTAACTAGTTAGTATCTTTATCATTGCAGGGTTTTTGGACTAGAATTTGTTAATTAGCTTCCTAAAGCCCATCTTGGAGTTTCTCTTGATTCAACCCCATTATTATCTCCATTTCTCAACAAACTTATAAAATTTCCCACAAAGGGAACCCAAACATAAGGAGGAGTTATGTTTTCTACATACACACAATTCTGCACATCTTCTACTCATTCGCATATATAGTAATTTTAATTAGAGCACAAAATTGGACTACTCAAACGCTTTCTTATATAACTCAGATTCTCTGCACTTCCTATACTTGGAGTGCAAATATTATTATTCACTAAGGAATAGAATCCACTATAGCTGCATTCTCTTCTTGATTAGTATTGCATGATCAAGAGTCAAGATTGCAAGTGCTTCATATGGGGGTGATAACTGATAAGACATCAAATAAAACCAAAAGAATAAGAAAAAATAAAGAAAGAAATAACCCTTTCATGTTTTGCTACCTTCCAAAATTCCACATCTATATCAACAAACTTGATAAACTATTTTAATAGAGTTGGGAAGTGAGAAAAGATTGTTAGCAGTTTACAAGTTATAGAACCAAATTGGACTAATAAAATAATCAAATTGAATTTAAGGGATTACTTTTGTTTTTCCTTTGGTCAAGATCATTGTCATTCTCAAGCCCATTCTTGTCACGTTGCCCTCTTGGGCTTGGTTGGCCTTCTTGCATTACCTGTTTTAGACGTAACCCAGCAAGAATTTTAAGTGGGGTTCAACTTCAAGACACCTGAAATCAGTTATACACCCATTGTTATATAACAACAACTATATTTTTTCATCACATCCATTAGTTTATTGTAGCTTTCTAGTTTTTTTTTTTTCTGTCTTTTTTTCTAGATTTAGAACCCAGCAATAATTTTNNCCAAAAAAAAAAAAAAAAGGTGCAAGTAAGGTCATGATTGAACTATTTATACACTTTGTGGAATTCTTTTGGGTCAATCTAGAAAAAAAAAAAGTACAAATTTATAATATACAATATTAGCCAAGCATGATTATTCCGAATTTATGGGGTCAAAGAGATAGTAGAGGGCCATGTCTGTAAGAGAGAAATATTGAAGCAGAAACTAGAGATTTTCAATTCCTGAAAGTGAGGCTCCT
>QAOA01006990.1:4743-26964 GCA_003255065.1 Cercis canadensis
TTTTTTGTCATTTGCTTACCAGCTTTGTCGCTAGAATGGCTAGCTGATTTCAGTGAATTGGAGGGGAATGTATCAAATGGCTCTGTTAGCCAGAGCTTTTTAGAGGTCCACATGTCTACATTGAATATTTGCGAAAAGGTAAGTGTTCTAGTAAAATAATTTCTCTTTTGCTCTTTCATGTAATATAAATGAGAGTTATTATGCTATAGTTTTGTTTGTCCAAAAATATTTTCTTGCTAGTGAAGAATTAGGGAAACCGTATTACTTTATTGAATGAAGAGGGCTGCTTGTATAACAACAGCTACAAGAGTCACATCATGAGTTAAACACTATGTCAAACCTTAGACAGAAATATATACCAATGCAAACTCTATCTCATGTACAAGTTAAACCCTTATCTCCATAGAACTTTATCTAATATACATTATCTATCAGCTAGTATCTCCTTGATTTAATTACTAACCTATGATTTTTTTTGTGGGGAAATAACTGAAATGGATAGCTCATGAGAAATATTTACCAGGAAGGAAGCATTAACCAATTCTTTGCATGATTAACCAGATCACATGTGGTTAATCAAGTTAAGAATTGGTTAATGCTTTCTTTGTGGTAAATATTTATTCAAGACTATCATTTTTCAGTTATTTCCCCTTTCTTTGTTCCTTGATGAACTTGCAGCTCAGCGGAGGGTTATAGTGGCAGTAAAATGGGCGTATCAATTACCTGCTATGCACACTCCAACTTATCTAGTATGATGTTTGTTTCAACTTTAATTTTGATTTGGATTCAAAATGAATAAAGGTTCAATTAATTTGATTGGTTCGAATTTGTTCCTCCCCTGCCGTCATGCTCGAGGAAGAGTCATAGGAAATGGAGTGGCCGACGAAGTGCATCAAGGACACGTACATCAAATTCTTTGAGGAGAAGAATCATGTGAACTGGAAATCAAGCCTTTTTGTGCCCCACAATGACCCCACTCTTCTCTTTGCCAATGCTGGTATGGTTCTCTTCTTCTATGCCTCTTTGGATTCATAGCTTCTATTAACTGAAGATGCAAATTTCGTTTATCTTTTTGAAGTTTATATCAATTTTATCGCCGACCCATGTTGCTATATTAGTTAAAGTTTAAATTTGTGATCATTTTGTTTTTGTGGTGTGAAACCAACCTATAATAATAGTTTTAGCATGTAACTTTGTGGCTTGGTGAAGCCTTGGTGGCTAAAGAGTAGTATAGTTCACTCATTTTATATACTGTTTCAAATGTTTTTCTTAGTAGATTTTCTGAGTGAAGCTGAATTCGAAGTTTTCACAACTTAGAAGCTTGTAATTGAACAACCAAGCTTAGTTTATGCATTCAAACTTCAGTTTGGATTTGTTTATGTTCCAATACTTTTCTCACTCACTCGCTCACTAGGACTCACATTTTTCTTTTTGATTGACAATTTTTTATCATGGCTTCAACTTTTTGTTCAGATGAAAGCAACATGGTAATAATTGCTATAGAGCAAGAGAACTAAAATAGAGTAATGTGAACCATCGATTGTTTATGTTGCTGCAGAAAAGTCCTTGTCTACTAATATGAGGAAATTCACCTATTTTTCCTTTATATTGATAATGGTGTTTTAAGTAATCAAGTTGACCTTGATGAAAAATGTTTCTGCAATAGTTAAGGTAGCAACATGATTGTTCTAGGATCTTTTTCTGTCCTATTTCTTAGGAGATATGGCATCCTATCTTTTCTTTAGTTTTGTTGTTTGTGGGTTCATGCTGGCAGTAGCATCTGTATTATGTTGGAAGGAGAATTATTTGAATAAGGTAGGAAGATAGAAGGAATGGAGAATGGTGCCTGGCTGTATAAATTGGGGCATTTAGTTAGAAAGGGATATGAGAGTTTTAGAGGATATAAACGTGTACTAAAGGGGTCTCAGCCTTAATAATTGTGCATCAGTGCTTTTGTCTCGGGGTTTGAGAGGTTCTTTTATAGAGTCTTCTCTTGTAGTATTTTTATTTTTTTCCTTGGTTTTTGTTGTGCCTTGAAGCTTGCTTTATGTACACTTCTGGAGTACCTGGTTCTACTACCTTTATGAATATTTTTCATTAGATAAAAAGATAAAGAAGAAAAGGACATGGACTTAGAAAAGGAATCCTTGCGGTGTTTGTACACTTCTGGTGTTTGTTTGTTATTGATGTTCTCTCATTTACTCCTGTATGAATTCTTCCTAAATTGTAGTAAGTAACCTGTTTCTTGTAGGATCAAGTGAGAAAGGCACAAAAGCTGATTGCTGAAGAAAACAAATGGAAAGCTGTAAAGATCACTACTGAGAAGGCCAAATTGGCTGCTACAGATGGGAAAGTCTATTGCATCTCTTGTGTTGATGTTGGTTTGGATGTATCGTCAATTACGAAAGTCATGGAGCAGAAGTTCATTGCTGATTTGCTAATTAAATAAGAATCGTGTTAGGCCTCTAAGATTGTATTATAGCTTTACTTTGTGTTCTACTCAAATCATTGTATGCTCTTGGGAGTCTAGTTTCTGTAGATGTCATCATATACATAATTCAATTGCATCAGTTGTCCTATGTGTCAGTATTAGTTTGATTCTCTTTTAACTTCAAACAGTAAGTTGTGATGATGTTTGTTGATGGACACAAACTACAAACAAGGTTGTGGTTTGTGCTAGGGTGCCAAAGAAAGGAGAAAAAAAGGCAAGCTGGAGTGGCTGAGTAATGCCTTGGGTCCTCTAAAAAGGAGGTCTGGTAAAGGAAAAGGTGGTCTTGCAACAGGGTGCAGGTTAGTATTTCACTTGTTACTCAAGTTGTTACGTGGAAATGCCTTATAATTTTTGAAAATAGGATGGAAAAACCATACTAGTTTGTTAGTACCGTTATTATACCTGTCCTTTTGTGTCTGAGTGAGAAATTACATGCCAAGTAAGAGAGGAAGGGGGCTCCCCAAAATAGATTAGTACAGTAAAAGAACAAGCTCCCCCTCCTTTTTTTTCTCCTTTTTCTTTCCCAAAGAAAGGGCACTAAGCTATTTAGGATGTTTGTGTGCTTGAAGAGTGTGGTTGTAAAGCTATAATTAATAGAGTTTTGAACTAATTTTCAATAAGTCTTAGTTTACATGCTCTGAACTACATGTATCCTAAAATATGATGTGATTTACTATAGAAGTTCATATTGATGACATCAATTTTCAGCATGTTAGCAAATTTTTTTTATTGTTCAAAGTTATCTAATACAACATTTTGTTTGCAAAAATCAGCTATTTGAAGATTGTGTTATATTTTTCAGCCTCATCATCGATATTTTGAACAAAAAAAAGAAAAAGATTTTAGCCAAAATTGTACTACATTAGAAGTTTAAGGATAACATAATTCTGATATTTTACATGACTTATTGATGGAAATGTTAATACTTTTTGTGTGCATAGCAAGTGTTGTGTTCCAACACTTCTTGATTTGTCCCAGAACTATCACATGTAAAAGATTCTTGAATCCTCTTTCTTCTAAACTATTGTTGATGTGTATTGGATTGCCTATCCATTATGATGTTCTCGTATATGTTTACAACTTATAACACATTTAGTTGAAGTAATAGATCATCAAATACTATAATTATATTAATTTGGTACGAAAAATTAGTTCATGATGAAATGTATAGGTTAGAGAGTAATCTTCTTTTATTTGGTAATTTGTGATCGATGTTATATGGTTTGCTTGCTCAATTAGTTATGCATTTTTGTCTAACAGAAGTTTCTTCATTCAATGCTTGTATATGATTTAAAAATTAGAACTTGCAATTTGGCTTTTTTGCCCCTTTAATTTGTTCAGTCTTGATTGGTAACTATAAGTATTTGATTTTAGGGCTACGCGACTATGAGAATTTTCATGAGAGGAAAGAGTATCAGGTATGTTTTTGCATTAAAAATTGCATTTTGTAGTATTTCAAAACATGTGCTTTTAATTTCATCTCCATGATAGGCTTACAACTTTCACCTTAATCTCAACTTTAGATGCTTAACCCTGATTCCTAAATCCTAAATTGTAAACCCTATACACTAAATCTTAAATCCTAAACTTTAAAGCATAAACTCTGAACCCTAATTCCTAAACACTAGATCCTTAATCCTAAATTCTAGACATAATTCTAAATTCTAGGCACAACCCTTAATCCTAAACTCAAAACTCTAGACCCTTAACCTTTATTCTACATGCTTAATCCAAAACCCTAGACCCTATACTCTAAACTCATGACCTTTAACCATATATCCTAAATCTTAGACAATAAACCTTAAATCCTAGATTGTTAATGTATACTCTAAGCCCTTAATTTTAAACCCTAAATCCTAGATTCTAAACCTTTAAACCTGAAATCCTAAAATCTAAAGATTAAATTGTATGCCCTAAACAATAAACACTACACCTTTAACCTAAACCTTAGGCTCTTAACTCTAATCTTTGGACCGTAGACTCTTAATCATAAATCTTAGACTGTTAATGTAAACCCTAAGCCAACCCAAAGCCTTTAAACCAAAAATTCTAAATCCTAAACCATAAAATCTACATCATAAACCCTAGACCCAAACCATAGAAACTAAACCTTAAATCCTAGACCTTAAATCTTAAACCCAATATCCTATGAAATCATATACCTTTCATTAAAGATGCTTAACACAAACCACTTGACCCAATACCCTAAGCTCATGACCCTTAATTGTAAATCCTAAACTTTAGAAACTAAACCCCAAATCATAGTCTTTAAACTCTAAACCCTAGACTATTATGTCTTTAATCCTAAACCCTAAACCTCAGATCCTTAACTTTAAAATATACACCCTAGACCCTTAACCTAAATTCTAGATGCTTAACTTTAATCCCATAACTCCAAACTCTAGAACTTTAACCCTAAACCACCTAGATCCTAATCCCTTAAACCTCAATCCTAAATACTTAAACCCTAGTGCCACAATCTTAAAACCTAAACTATAAATTTAAACCCTAAGCTCTAGACAATATACCTTGAAACTTAGTCCTTAAATCTTAAAACCTTAACTCGAAACTACCTAGATCATAGACCCTAACCTTATATCATAGACACTTAACTCTAAGTCCTAAAACATAAACTTTAAACTCTAAACATTAAATTCAAACCCTAAACTCCAAATCCTAAATTCTAAATCGTTGATCCTAAGCCCTTGACCAAAACCATGAACCCTAAATCTTAGACCCTAAACTCTAAATCATAATCTCTTAACCTAAACACTAGATTCTATAGCTTAAACTCAAGACCTGAAACCCTAAATCATAAACCCTAGACCCTTAACCTAATCCTAACCCCTAGTTGCTTAGCCTTATTTTTTAAACCCTAAATCCTAGTGCTTTAACTTTGAAATCCTAAACACTAAATTTTAGATTCTTAACTTTAAACCCTAAACCTTAAATCTTATACCCTTAATCTCAAACTTAGATGCTTAACCCTTAATTCAAAATCTAAAACCTTAAACTTATGACTCGTAACCCTAAATTATAGACCCTAAACCTTAGACTTCTAACCTAATCTTAAATCCTAGAACCTTAACCTTAACCCTAGATGCTTAACTCTAAACCCTTAACTCAAAATCTTAAACCTTATAGATATAACCCTAAACACTAAACTATAAACCTTAAATACAAAGCCCTAATTCCTAAACTCTATACTCTAGATCCAAAGCCCTAATTTGTAAACCCTAAATCTTAGATACAAAGCCCCAAATCATAGACCTTTAACCTAATTCGTATCGTAAACCTTAGATGTCGAACCCTAGGTCCTATACCTTAAACTCATGACTCGTAACCCTAAATACAAAATCTTAAACAATAGATCCCAAACCCTAATTCATAGACCCTAAACTCTAGACCTTTAACCTAATCTTAAATCCTAGATGTTTAACTCTAATCCTTAAATCCTAAACCTTAGATCATAAGTCTTAACCCATAGACCTTTAACGTAAACCCTTAACCCTTAAAGTCATGATCTTTAACCCTAGGTTTAGCTAAACCATACACCTTAGACACTAAACTCTTTAAGCCTTTAAACTTATACCTTCAACCCTAAATGCAATGTTTAACACTAAAAATGAAACCTTAAACTCTTGATCCTTAAACTTAAAACCAAGATCTTAAACTCGAAAGCCTAGATCCTAAACCTAAACCTTAGATGCTTAATCCTAGATCATATACTTTAAACTCTTGACCGGTAATCTTAAACCCTAAAACCTAGACCTTATAGGCTTTAACACTAAATCCTAGACTTTAAACACTAAACTCTAAACAATGAATCCTAAACTGTAAATCTTACACTCTTAACTATCCTACATCCTTAACCCTAAATCCTAGACCTTTAACCCAAACCTTATATGTCTAACACTAAACACTAAACACAAAACCTTCTACCCTTTATACTTAACCTTAAACAAGAAGCCCTAGACCCTTAACAGTAAACCTTACACCTTTGACCCCTCAACATTAAGCCCTAAGCCCTAAATCCTTAACCCTAAACCTTATACTTAACCTTAGATCCTAATCCCTAAACCCTTGAGATAACCCTAGAGTCTTAATACTAAAACCTAAATTTTAGACCGTTAACTTAAACTCTAAATGCTTAACCCTAATCCCTAGAGCCTTAATGCTAAATCTTAGACCCTAAACCCTTAAGATTAATAATGGATTCTTAATCCTAATACCTAAAATCTAAACCCTAGACACNTAACCTTAGATCCTAATCTCTAAACCCTTGAGATAACCCTAAATCTTAAACCCTAGAGTCTTAATACTAAAACCTAAATTTTAGACCGTTAACTTAAACTCTAAATGCTTAACCCTAATCCCTAGAGCCTTAATGCTAAATCTTAGACCCTAAACCCTTAAGATTAATAATGGATTCTTAATCCTAATACCTAAAATCTAAACCCTAGACACTAAATCTAATTCCTAAATTCTAAACCTTAGACCCTAAACTCTAAACTCTTAACCTTAAACCTTAAATTGTAGAACTTATACCCTAAATCCTAATTTGTAGACATTAAACCTTAAACTTTTAACCCTAAGCATATAACCCCAAGTCCTAAACTTTTTGATAGTGCCCTACACTAGATTTTAGGGTTTGATATTTAGGGTCTAGGGTTTAGAGTTAAGGCTCTAGGATTTAGGGCCTAGGGTTTAATGTATATGGTTTAGTTTAAGATTTAGGGTTAAAGGTCATGAGTTTAGGGTACAAGAGTTTAGGATTTAGGATCTAGGGTTTTGTAATTAGGATTTAGGTTCTAGGGTTAGGGCATATGAATTAGGGCTTAAGATTTTTGGTTTAGTGTGTATGGTTTACGGTCTAGGGGCTTTAGGTATTAGTGTCTAAGGTTTAGAATTTAAGGTTATGGGTGAGTTTAAGGTACAAAGATTTAGTGTTAGGATCTAGGTTTTAGAGTTTAGTGTCTACGGTTTTTGATTTAAGGTTTAGGGTCAAGCTCTAGGGTTTAAGGTGAGGATTTGGTATCTAGGATTTATAATTTAATGTTTAGGGTTAAGGCTCTAGGTTTTAAGGATTAAGGTTAATAATCTAGGATTCGGGTTAAGAGTTAATGATTTTAAGGTTAGGGGTTAAGCATCAAAGGTTAAGTTAAAGGTCTAGGGTTTTGGGTAAAAGGTGTAGGGTTTAGTGTTAAGGATCTATGATTTAGCATCTAGGGTTAAGGGACTAGCGTTTAGGTTAAGTGTTCTAGGTTTAGGGTTTAAAGTGTACAATTTAGGGTTTATGCTTTATGTATAGGGTTTAGGGTCTAGTCTTAGGATCTAGGGATAAGACTATAAGGTTTAGGATTTTAGATTTAAGGTTAATTGTAAAGGGTCTATGATTTATGGTTTAGGGTCTAAGGTCAAGAGCCTAGGGTTTTGGTTTATTGTCTAGGGTTTAAGGTTTAAGACCAAGGATTAAGGGTTTAGTCTCTAGGTGATGCAGTATTGGGGCCAAACAACAAGAATTTAGGACAATTTGAAGGGAAAGATTGNGGTCTATGATTTATGGTTTAGGGTCTAAGGTCAAGAGCCTAGGGTTTAGGTTTATTGTCTAGGGTTTAAGGTTTAAGACCAAGGATTAAGGGTTTAGTCTCTAGGTGATGCAGTATTGGGGCCAAACAACAAGAATTTAGGACAATTTGAAGGGAAAGATTGAGATAGGAACAAAGAGTAGGGTTCTAATACGTAGAAACCTCTGATAATTGAAATTATATTCTAAAAAGTTGTTGCTTACAGTAGATCTTAAGCTATTTATACTAGGGTTTGTAAGTCTAGTATTAACCCAGTCCAACAGTACACAAGCTCAAATCTAATATAAGTTCAGAAATTAAAAAGGTCACATGCTAGACACATGACTACTTAAATCAGATTAAAACACACGTATAAAATAGAAAAGGCAGTGAACGTGATGCTCCTACATCAATCTCCCCTTCTTGAAAGTGGGATGGTATCTGGAGCAAAAATATTACAAACTTTTGCATAAGTCTCTGGGTCAATCTGTTTCATCTCCTCCTCTACAATCCAAGTGCTTTCAGTAGCTGGGTTACCTAACCATTTCACCAAAATCGCCGATATTGATTTCCCTTCCTAGACTTCACCTCCTTCACATCAAGTACATCTTCAATAACTTCTTGCTGCACTGTGGGCAAATTGTTAACTTGCTCAGCAATTGGAGTCGTTCCTTCTTCAAATCCTTCATAAGTATACAAATTTGCCACATTAAAGATTTGGCTGATTTGTAGATTAGAAGGCAGCTCTATTAAGTAGGCATTAGAGTTGATTTTCTTCAATACCTTACACGGCCCGAACTTTCTTGACTTGAGCTTATGGGAAGTACCCTTAGGAAATCGCTCTGGCCTCAAATGCACTAACACCATGTTACCCTCTTCAAACTCTTGTATACAACAATGCCAGTTGACAGCAGTTGGATAAGCATCATTGCTGGATCTTAAGGCCTCTCTGACCTCCTTATGAACCTGTTGGACATGATCAGCAAATGTCTCCCCATCATCACTCACCCTAGCCTTTTGTGGTTTAAGACCATATACTACTTCAAAAGGTGTTTTCTAATAGTTATGTTCACTGAATTTGTTATATGCAAATTCAGCCTGTGGTATCACAAAATCACTTGTCTTCACTTGATTTCCCACAAGACACCTTAGTAAATTTCTAAAACTCTTATTCACCACTTCTGTTTGACCATTGGTTTGTGGATGGCAAGTGCTGAAATATTTTAGTTGAGTTCCAAGCTTCCTCCATAAAGATCTTTTGAAATGTCCCATGAATTTGACATCTCTATCAGAAACAATAGATGTTGGAACTCCATGTAGCCTAACCACTTCTCGAAAGAACAATTCAGCAATATGTGAAGCATCAACAACTTTCGAGTAGGGTATAAAATGTACCATTTTTGAAAATTGGTCCATTACAATCATTTCCTGGCATCATATACCTTTGTTATTTTTGGACGCCCCAAGACAAAATCCATGCTAAAATGGATCCATGGTGCTTCTGGTTCAGGCAACGGAGTGTACAGACCAGTGTTTTGTGAGCTTCCCTTGCCAAATTGGCAAATTGAGCATATTTTCACGCACTTGTCCACATCCTTAAGCATTTTTGGCCAATAGTAACGATATGTCACCATTCCCATGAAGTTCCTAGATGATTTGTTCTCGTAAAGAACTCCTTAGAATGCACAATTTATTGCCTTTAAATAAAAACCCATCATGCAACCTAAAAGACAATTTTTCTGCCATATTGGACTTATGTAATTCTTCCAAATTTTGGTAGAAATCAAGATCAGTGCTATGCTGATTCTTCAACTCTTCAAAGCCAATAACTTGGGTGCTCATTACTGTAAAGAGTAGAGAGCGTCTACTTAAAGCATCTGCGACAACATTAGACTCTCTAGTTTTATATTTCAAAGAGAAATTAAACTCATCAAGATAGGAACTCCACTTGGCATGACGCTCATTGAGCTTCTTTTTAGAACTTAAAGACCTTAAATGCTTGATGATCAGAGTAAACCACAAACTCCCGATAAGCTAGGTAGTGCTGCCAATGTTGAATAGTTCGTACTAAAGCATAAAATTTTAAATCAAAAGTGGAATATTGCCACTTGGCATCTTGGCTAAGAACAACTCCAATGCCTAAGTGAGATGCATCACATTCTACAACAAATAATTTTTCAAAATCTAGCAACATAAGGACTAGTGCTTCAGTCATACAATTTTTAATCTCCTCAAAAGCTCTTTAGGCAAATTTTGTCCATGTGAATTGAGTATTCTTCAAGCATTCAGTAATTGAGTTCATAATAGAGCTTAAACTTTAGATAAATCTTCTATAAAATGAGGCAAAGCCATGAAAGCTTCTAACTTCCTGGATTGTTTGTGGGACTGGTCATTCTGTAATAGCACAAACTTTTCCAGGATATGGTTTTAACCCATGGGCTAAAACAATAAATCCCAAAAATACAACCTCAACACAAAAAGTATAAGGAGCCTCTCATGATAAAGTGTCTCTAGAACCTTGTGCAGATGAATTAAATGTTCTGTCTTGGTTCTATTGTAAATCAAAATAGTAACGATATGTCACCATTCCCATGAAGTTCCTAGATGATTTGTTCTCGTAAAGAACTCCTTAGAATGCACAATTTATTGCCTTTAAATAAAAACCCATCATGCAACCTAAAAGACAATTTTTCTGCCATATTGGACTTATGTAATTCTTCCAAATTTTGGTAGAAATCAAGATCAGTGCTATGCTGATTCTTCAACTCTTCAAAGCCAATAACTTGGGTGCTCATTACTGTAAAGAGTAGAGAGCGTCTACTTAAAGCATCTGCGACAACATTAGACTCTCTAGTTTTATATTTCAAAGAGAAATTAAACTCATCAAGATAGGAACTCCACTTGGCATGACGCTCATTGAGCTTCTTTTTAGAACTTAAAGACCTTAAATGCTTGATGATCAGAGTAAACCACAAACTCCCGATAAGCTAGGTAGTGCTGCCAATGTTGAATAGTTCGTACTAAAGCATAAAATTTTAAATCAAAAGTGGAATATTGCCACTTGGCATCTTGGCTAAGAACAACTCCAATGCCTAAGTGAGATGCATCACATTCTACAACAAATAATTTTTCAAAATCTAGCAACATAAGGACTAGTGCTTCAGTCATACAATTTTTAATCTCCTCAAAAGCTCTTTAGGCAAATTTTGTCCATGTGAATTGAGTATTCTTCAAGCATTCAGTAATTGAGTTCATAATAGAGCTTAAACTTTAGATAAATCTTCTATAAAATGAGGCAAAGCCATGAAAGCTTCTAACTTCCTGGATTGTTTGTGGGACTGGTCATTCTGTAATAGCACAAACTTTTCCAGGATATGGTTTTAACCCATGGGCTAAAACAATAAATCCCAAAAATACAACCTCAACACAAAAAGTATAAGGAGCCTCTCATGATAAAGTGTCTCTAGAACCTTGTGCAGATGAATTAAATGTTCTGTCTTGGTTCTATTGTAAATCAAAATATCGTCAGAGTAGACAACAACAAATGATTGCAAGAAAGGCTTTAGTACCTCATTTATAACTCTCATGAATGTGCTCGGTGCATTAGAAAGGCCAAAAGGCATCACCAACCACTCATACAAGCCATCTGGTGTCTTAAAAGCTATCTTCCATTCATCTCCACTTCTTATTTTAATTTGGTGGTAATCGCTTCTTAGATCAATTTTAGAAAACACCTTAGCACCAGTCAATTGATCAAACATTTCTTCTAGTCAAGGGATAAAGAATCTATATTTAATTGTGATCTTGTTCATAGCACGGTTGTCAACACACATCCTCTAGGTACCATCCTTCTTTGGAGTAAGCAAGGCTGGACGTGCACATGGACTTTTACTCTCACGCACCAAACCTTTAGTCAGCAAATCCTCCACTTGTCTTTGCATTTCTGCTTGATGCATATGTGTCATTCTATAAGCTGGCATATTTGGCAATGCTACTCTAGGCGCCAAATCAATAGCATGTTGGATGCTTCTCTTTGGTGGTAAACCTTGGGGCAATTGGTCACCAGCTAGCTCTGCAAACTTGCCCAACAATTGCTGAATTTTTAGTGGGTACTCAGCTGATTTTACTACCCCTATAAAAAGAATAGGTATTGGGTTTGGCACGGTGTTCAACATCATTATCAAATAGCCAAGGTTTGCCCAAAAGAAGATGACCAACATCCATAGGCACAACATCACACAAAGCTTCATTTTCTAACTTATTACCCATAGTAAAATTGACTATGCACTTAGATGTGACAGGAACTTCATTGCCTTTTTTAAGACATCTGATCTTATAAGGATGAAGATACTTTTTAGTAATCAACCCTAATTTCTCCACTGCATCTTTTGAAATAACGTTCTTCATACTACCTCCATCAATAATTAAATTGCATACCCTTCCTTTGCAAAACACACATGTTCTAAATATGCTATGCCGCCTCCAATCTTCTGTGTCATCTTGGGTGGTGGCTGTCATTACTCTACGGATAACCAACAACTCCCCTTGCACTGGATACACATCAACTTCTTCACCCTCGTCAGGAAAACCATCAAAAACAGGTTCAGGTATTTCTTCCTCTTTTTCTCCTTCTACAAAATTAATTTTGTGTTGTGGGCAAGCATATGAAGCATGCCCTTTTTCACCATAAGAGAAACACCGAAATTAGGAGCCACTACCCAGTTTTAAAGCACCTGTTTCAGTATTATTCCTTTACCCATATTTCACCACGCTCTTCCCTTTGTCAATCTGAGCAATATTTTCTCCATTGCCTTTGCTTGCTGCACCGTTCACTCGACCACTTCATGGGGCTGTTTGATCATTTCTAAACCCCTGCATGGTGTTACTAAAATTTTGTGAAATATTCCCCATTCTGCCATACCCAAATTTCCTCACTCCAAGACGCAAACCACGTTTCTCAGTCATTAAGGCAAATTGTCGAGCATCTTCTAAGTTGAATGGGCGAACCACTCCCATTTCATCCCTAACAATACGACACAAACCAACAAGATAACAAGAGGTCATATGTTTTGTTGTCTTATTCAAACCAACCCTAATGGACAAATTGTTGAACTCTGAAGTGTACTCCTCCACTGACATAACACCCTGCTTCAATGAATGAAACCGCTCATACAGATCCATTAGGTAGTCTGCTGGTAAAAACTGTTTTCGCATCTTTGCCTTCATGTGTTCCCAAGTGCTGATTTTCTCCTTCCCTTGTCGTGCACACTGCTCTTCAACTCTCTTTCACCATTATCACTCCGGAAGGTGCGAATGGTGATTCCAAATTGAGTTTTAATTTCTGAGCAAAAGGTAACAAAGTATTGAAAACTCAAAGTGGAGTTGACACAACTAGGACCCCATACATCAAAATGAACAAGTGAAAAAGGAGACTCAGCTTGTTTATTGACACGACTAGGAAAAGAACTACGAACATGTTTTTCTAATTGACAGGACTCACATTCTAAAGAAGAGACACTAGAGAGACTCGGCACCATCTTTTGTAGTTTCTGTAAGCTAGGATGTCCCAAACGACGATGAAAAAGTACAGGTGAATCAGTAGCAATACAAGCCACAAGAGATGGTGGTGGGGTGAGGTAGTATAGCCCATGGGACTCATGTCCTACTCCAATCATTCTTCCAATGTTCCATTCCTGCACATGAACCAAATTAGCTACAAAGGAAACAGAATACGGTAGGGTTTGGGTTAATTTGCTGATAGAAATCAAATTAAAAGGACATCCAGGAATAGAATTTAAAGATAGGAAGGGCAAGGGTTTGGCCTGTCCAATGTCTTTGACTTTAGTTTGTGAGCTATTAGCTAAGGTAACTGTGGATAATGAAATAGAATAAGCGATATGAGAAAATAAATTCTTGTTACCAGACATGTGATCAGAAGCACCAGAATCAAGAACCCAAGGTCCAAGAGAGGATGACTGAGAGATGCATGCAATAGGATTACCAGTCTGAGCAATAGAGGCTATAGAGGTGGACTGCTTGTTCTCTTGGAGTCTTAGGAACTCATTGTAATCAGCGGCAGAGATGGATACAGTGCCAGATGAATCATACTGTGCAACATTAGCAGTCCTAGGAGGTCGACCGTGAAGAAGAAAACAGAGATCCACTGTATGGCCAATTTTATGATAGTGAGTACATCGAGGATGATCTCTATTTTGAGCTTGCTGATCACCATGACCTCCTTTATCATCCTCTCGATTGTTCACGTGAGAGGCTAGAATAGTAGAATCAGCTAGGATAGTCGAAACTGAGATACTTGTAGGTGTGGAAATACGGATTAATTGCTCAAACATTGTGTCTATAGAACCCAATGGTTGGCCAGAATTTGATTATGGACTGAATCCAATTCAGAGGGCAAGCCGGCAAGTGCAAGGACCATGAAGAATTTGCCACGATGTTCTTCTTGTTGAGCAACATTAGTGGATAATGGCATCATCTCAATAAATTCCTGCTAAAGAGTCTCGATCTGCCCCAGATAAGTTTGCATATTCATATCCTGTTTCTTAATTGTTTTCATCTAAGAGACAACAATATACAAACGATTTATATCGTTAGAGTAGAGTTTCTTGGCTTTCTGCCAAACCTCACAACAAGTACAATAAGGTCGATATTGGCCAACAAGAGCACGATCAATAGACTGCCAAAGAACATTACAAAGATAAGCATCAGCCTACTTCCACTTAGGTTGATCTTTTGCAGTGATGTCTTTAATTTGTTTTATTAAGTGTTCCTCATGGCCCTAACCTAAAAACCACAACTCCATAGAGGCTGACCAAGTCATATAGTTGCCAGAACCAGTTAATTNAACAAGTACGATAAGGTCGATATTGGCCAACAAGAGCACGATCAATAGACTACCAAAGAACATTACAAAGATAAGCATCAGCCTACTTCCACTTAGGTTGATCTTTTGCAGTGATGTCTTTAATTTGTTTTATTAAGTGTTCCTCATGGCCCTAACCTAAAAACCACAACTCCATAGAGGCTGACCAAGTCATATAGTTGCCAGAACCAGTTAATTTCTTTGCACAGATAGTTGGAGTAGAAGAAAAAGTAAGGAATGAATAGTGACCAAAAGTTTCCTTGTCTGAAGAGGCCATTTTGATGTCACTAACCGTTAACAAAGAGGAGCAGAATTGCTATGATGTTGTCTAGGTCAAAAAACACCAAAGTAAGGGCAAGAATATGTCAAAAATACATCGGAGGAGATATCTAGGAAGTTTCACTACGATCGGAGAATACACGTGCGGAAGAAATTGGCGGCGCGTGGGTTTCATGCGCAGAGACAGTGGCGGCACGTGCAGAGACGGATGACGGCGGATCTTAGGGGAAAGGGCGGTCGAAGGGTTCTAAGGTTGACTGTGAGGTTAGAATTGTGAAGCTCGAGTCCTAGGGTGGCTGGTTAGAGGCACACCCACTAAACCCTAGTATTAGAACACTGTTGGAGTAAGAACACATCAGGGAAGGGGAAAACACCACTGGAAAAATTCACAGCGAGAATGGAGGGTCGCTACTGGCCAGATATATGTACAGGATTTCACCTTGTTTTGGTTTGGAGAGGATGGGCGGAGATGTCAAATATTGTTTTAATTGATCAAAGGTGAGTTGGCATTCGGAAGTCCATTGAAAGTCTTTGATCTTTTTGAGGGTTTTAAAGAAAGGGTGAGCTTTGTCTGCCAACCTAGACATGAACCTAGATAGAGCTGTTATCCGACCTACTAATCTCTGGACCTCCTTTACGGTTCTTGGGGGTTCCATGTTGATGATGGCTTGACATTTGTCTGGATTGGCTTCAATTCCTCGATGTGTGAGCATAACGTCGAGGAATTTTCCGGCTTCTACTCCAAATGCGCATTTAGTGGGGTTTAAACGCATGCCGTGCTTGCGGAGTTCGACGAATATTTCTTTTAGATCCACGAAATGTTCTAGGTCGGAATGTGATTTAACTAGCATGTTGTCAATGTATACTTCGACGTTTCACTATACTTGATTTTGCAGGATTTTATCGACTAAGCATTGATAAGTGGCACTGACATTCTTTAAGCCGAAAGGCATCACTTTATAGTAGTAGATTGCCTTTTCCGTGATAAAATCTATTTTCTCCTCGTCATCAGGGTGCATTCGGATTGATTATACCCCAAGTATGCGTCCATGAAGCTTAGGAGCTTATACCCGGATGCTCCATCCACCAGTTTATTGATGTTCGTGAGGGGGTATGGGTCTTTGGGGCAGACCTTATTGAGGTCGGAGAAGTCCACACACATCCTCCATTTGCCGTTTGCTTTCTTTACCATGACCACATTAGATAGCCAGGTCGCATACGGAAATTCTCTTATGAAACCGGCATCTAGCAGCTTCTGGACTTCCTCTTGAATTGCCTTTTGCTTTTTAGGGCCTATAATTCTCTTTTTCTAGGAGACTGGCTTGGCAGCTAAATTGATGACAATTTTATGACAAATATAATTCGGGTCAATACTTGGCATGTCAGAGGCTGTCCATGCAAAAAAATCAGCATTAGCCATTAATAGGTCGGTTAACTTTTTGAGATTTTCGGGAGGGATGCTTGAACCTACTTGGACCGTCTGATCTTCGCTTGGACCGACCTTAAGTGGTATGAGCTCTCCTTTAGGCTCAGGTTGGCAGTCGTTCTTGTGTTCTTTGTGGTCCAGCTCTTTGATAGGAATTGGAGCTGTTGGGGTAGCGGTTTTCAAAGTATCAAGCTTTGAAGGCTTAGAGTAGTCTATTGACAAGCTGATGTTGTAGCACGTTCTCCCCAAAAGTTTATGTCCCCTAGCTTGTCCTACTGTTCCCGAGGTGGTGGAGAATTTAAGCAAGAGGTGTTTTGTGGAGATGATTGCTGCTATCCTATTAAGAGATGGCCTACTGAGGATGACATTATACGCTGATGGACAGTCGACCACCAGGAATCTGACCTCATCACTGGCCAGGTTTGGGTATTCACCAATGGTAGTGTAGAGAGTAATGGTCCCTTTTACCTCAACTTGGGTTCCTGAAAATCCGACCAGAGTGCCGGGGTAATGCCGAGTTGTCCAAAGGTATGGTAAAAAAGAACGTTGGCCGAGCTTCCCTAATCGACCAGGACCTTCCGAATTTCGAAATTCGCAATGAAACAAGATATGACCATAGGATCATCATGCTCCCTGTCGATGATCCCGTAGTCATTGTCAGAGAAGGATATGATAGTGGCTTGCTGGCACTTACGAGCTATTGTGGTAGTATGAAAGACTTCTTTTTTATATTTCCCCGCAGCTCATTCATGTCTTTTACAGGAGGACCTAGAGGTACTTCCCCCCGCGAAACCACCCGTTATGGTGTTTATAGTTCTTGCGGCATTACGCCTCGGGTCCTCTTGTTGAAATGGTTGGCGCCGATTCGATGACCGGCTTCTGTAGCGATTTTGGTCGGGTGGAGACTGGCATTGTGGATTCTATTTGTTCTGAGGCTGAAAGGCTAAGGGATCGTTGTTAGCTCAGAATTTCTGCAAATAGTCCCGCCTAAGGAGATCCTCTATGAGATTACAAAGGTGTTGACAATTATTGGTATTGTGACCTCTGTCTGCCTTGGTGAAAGGCATAATATTTTTCTTTGTCTGCGTCCACATCTCCTTTTTGTTGTGGGAGTTAGGCGAGTTTAGTTTGACATATCACATCTAGTACTCGTGCTTTAGATTGATTTAAGGGGGTGTAAGCCTCGTACCTAGGCCGAGTGGGAGATTTGTCGCTCCCCCTCCCATTTTGATCTTCGTGGGTCTTCTTCTCTTTGGCTCTGCTCGTCTCTGTCTACCCCAGGATCTCTTCTAGATTAATGTGTTTAGATGTCCTGGTGAGGAGCTCAGACAGGCTACATGGAGGGTCTTGAGTCAAGTTTTCGTGCAGGCGTCCAGATCGGAGACCTGCTTGGATGACATGCATTGCTACCAAGTCCGTCAGATCTTAGACTTGTAAAGAGAGCCTAGTGTATCTGCTCATATAATCCTTCAAGGATTCAACCTCTTCTTGCTTGAGGGTGGCAAGGACAGCTGAAGATTTTTTATGTGTCATACTGGTGGAGAAACGGGCTTGAAGGAGTTCCGACAGCTCATCAAAATTTAAAATGCTATTTGGGGGGAGGTTAGAAAACCATTGGAGAGCTGCCCTACGCAATGTGGTAGGGAAAGCGTGGCACATCAACTCGTCATGGGTGCCATTCAATAACATGATGGAGTTATACTTTTTCAAGTGTTCCCGAGGGTTAAATGATCCGTTGAACGCCTCGAGTTGGGGTACTCGGAAGGTAGGTGGAAAAGGGTAATCAAGGATGAGCTGAGTGAAGAGATGTCTCCCTACTCTTTTGGGCTGCTCCGATCTTGGTGGGGAGAGTCGAGGAGAACTGCACATTTGGGAAGTTTTTTCTTTCCGCTCGTGTGAAAAGGCATCATGAGCGGTCATAAGATCGGTCTGAAGGTCCTTCGTGTACTGTGATCCACTAGAAGTGACCTGAGTGAACGGATGATATTCCAAGGATTTAGCTTCATATATACTCACTTTTCATTTATATTCGGCGATTTCTGCCTTATTCGACATTCGGTCTTGTTTCAAAGTTTGAATTTCTTGCAAAAGATAATGCAATGTATCCTCGGATTGTTCTAGGTGGCCTTTCTTGAAAAGGACTTCCTCGATCGTGGCCATACTGAACACAGGTCGGGTGTTCCTTTTAGGCACCGACCTTGAGCTGGATGGCAGGGTGAATGGTTGCTTGGTTGGTGTGGAGAGGCTTTCTTGGACAAGAAGTGGTATGGTTGAGGTAGGTGGGTTGTTTGTGCCCATGGCATTAAACTCAGGATTGGCCATATAGATTTTTAGGTTATGAGAAAGTCGTTTCCCACAGACGGCACCAAATGACGATGCCTGAGTTCAAGGTCGGATTACGTTACAGAGATCGGGTGGAATCTTAGGTCGGGTTTATCTGAGCTAACTTGAAATAGAGAAATTGGGCCGGATTTGTATTTCCGGGCTCCGAAGATTAAATTAGTTCGGTCCGAGCTTGATGATTTTGATTATCAATAAGCATTCAAAGTTTGTTACCTATAACGGATGGGGTATTTATAACAAACGGAGAGCAGGATCTGGCGGGTCAATGAACTCCAAGTGGCAAACTAGGTTTTGGGCTTACTGGGTCACTCCACATAAGGCTTCCTTATAATGGGCCTCTCAATATTGGGCTTTGGGAAAGGCTACCACATTATGCATTGTTGGTTCTCTATGTGAGTGTGAGTGTGTCATGCCTGTGAATAGTGACTATTTGTGGTGGGTGGCGAATCAAGATGAAGAAGGAGGATGGGGAAATGGATAATGTAGAAGGAGTAGAGTGGCAATAATGGATTAAGATGAAGGATGAAGATGGAGAAAGGAGGGAGGTAGAATGAGGGAGAAGCATTTTTTTTCTAGTTTTTGGGCTTTTAATTGATTAAGTTATTTTTTTAAATAAACTATTGGTAAATTGCAGTTATTTAATATTATATCATCTAGTTTTATATAATTTTACAATTATTCTTATGTTAAAATTTCTCAAAATTAAACTAAAGTGTGAAAAAAATATTTATTTAAAAATATAAGAAATATTCTTTAAAATATTTTCATTTCCAAAAAAATTGAAACATCTCGAGTGTCAGTATTTGATAGACTTGGCAAACTGAAGTCCAAGAAGTCATTTGATTCTAAGTCCTGGAAGTTCAAATAGACGTGGTGAACCTCAAGGCCAGGATGTCAAAACCAAAAAGCCTGTTCATTTGAGGCTCAAACCTAGAAGTTCTATCTCAAATAAACTTGTTGAACCTGAAGGCAAGAAGCCCGTCCATTTGAGATTGTCCCGAAAGCTCTATCTCAAAGGGAATAAGAAGCAAAAGAAAGCACGATATGGTCTTTCTTTGAAAAGGATGTGTGAAGCATTGTCCTTTCATATATGAAAACACGTACGAAGTGGGTTGTGACTATTGGAAAAGTTTTAAAGGAAAATGAGAAAACGGTAGTTTTTACCAAAGAAGTTGATGATGAAAAACTTGCCAATATCCACCACATTACAATAAAGGAAGACAATAATGAAGAAGCTCCTCTTGAAGAAATAGAAGATGCACCACTCACATTCGAGGAGGGAGTCCAGTCCACCATAGACAAGTTGAAAGAAATCAAAAACGAAATTTAAATTTCTAACATGTTTGAATCAAAACATGTTACCAAGGTGTTAACTCACCCAACTTTGTCCAAAGAGTCAAATTCTGCAACAAAGATCGTAGACATCGACAAATCGTCTAGCGAGTCCTCAGCATAAACTCCCACATCAAAGTTTAGAGATCCCCTATTTGAGAGCAAACATGATGAGTTACCTAATGCAACAAGCTCGTCTCTAATGCCAGTAATGATGACTAACATGACCTCTGTTGAAGAGCAAGTCTCGGTAATAGCAAAAACAGTTGAGGAGCTCATGAAATCCATCCATGAAAGGGAGGCTATTAGAGACACCAAAATGACTGCTATGATGAATAAGATTGAGAAATTGTCCAATCCTGAGAGTAAATTTGAGGGAGAAAATGATGATTCTGCCAAAAAGCATGACGACTTAACCAAAAAACATGATGAGTCGATGACCAATCTAGAAAACAAGATGTCCCTAAAGATTTCCAAGCTAGCAACGAAGGCGTGTTCTCAGAGGCTCAGCTAAAGAAACTGATCAAATAGGTCATCAAAGATCAAGTGGGAGGGAGCGTTCAACCTACGCTTTCCTATGCCAAACCATACACTAAACGGATTGATCTCCTCAGGATGCCTCAAAATTACCAACCACCCAAGTTCCAATAGTTTGATGGCAAGGGAAACACAAGGCAACATGTTGCCCATTTCATCGACACTTGCAACAATGCTGGAACTTATGGAGATCTTATGGTCAAGCAGTTTTTCCGCTCTCTGAAAGGAAATGCCTTCGACTGGTACACAAACTTAAAGCCTTGATTGATTAATAGTTGGGAAAGACTTGAACGAGATTTCCTCATTTGATTCTACAATACTCGTCGAACAGTGAGCATGCTTGAACTCACAAACACTTGACAATGGAAAGATGAGCTAGCCGTTGACTATATCAAAATCAACTTTGAATAACGATTACAAAATTCATTAATGGTTACATAATTTGCTAAATCATGCTTGTCTAAGAACTTCTCAGTCATGCCCAAGAATGCTGCAAATCCAAGGACTGTGAATGCTGCAAATCCAGCCCAACCTGCACATGATGCCCTCCGACCATGTAGAACCACACAATTATGATATTCCATTCCATTCCATCTACAACCTGCACATGCAGCAACAATTATGATATTCCATTTCAGATATTACCTACATCAGAATATTTATATTTAAACACAGGAATGCAGCTGCAATTTTCAATTGTTAATTTTCTCAAATTTTTTTCATTCAGAAGCATAATAGTAGTTTCTAGATTGTGAAGAGATAAGTTTTTCTCTGCTCACCAATAATGAAATGTACATTCAAAACAACATTTAACATAATCCAAACAATGATTTTAATGTTGCTTGCTTCCACTGGAGCTTGGTTGTCCACCACCTGAAAACATAAAAGTAAACCTTTTCCTGTTGACTTCAGTTGCTGCTAGGAGGGTCTCTCTAGTAACGGAAGGCTGCCCTGTTGTCCGTGTGGATATATCTTCCTGTTGAGGTTGAGTGTGGACCCTTTGAGCTTGCAGATTTGGTTGCACCTGAAACCAATGAAAAATTCAAATGGAACATTGTCACCATAAATGTTACAAAAAAGAATAAAACAAATGTCACTAGAAATCCGAAAACTCACATTTCTCCTTATTGACAATTTTGGTCGAGGCTGAAGTTGACATGTCTCTTGTGAAGATATAGGTGGGGCTTGTGATTGAGATTCCGGTTGAGATGATTGGACTGGCTGCCTAGTTTCCTTTGTTGTCTTCTTGATTCTCTTTCTCTTCACAGGACCACCTTGGCATGTTCTTGTATTATGGCCAAGATGGCCACATTTTCCACATTTAATATCCCCATATTTTCTTTTTAGCTTAGCAGTGCTTGGCGTT
>QAOA01006992.1:0-19593 GCA_003255065.1 Cercis canadensis
TAAAAAATCTGAGTCAGACACAGGGTCCCCGATTAGATGTTGTGACCTACTGGGGAACACTCTCATAAAAAATATAGTGAACCTTGACAAAATTATCCTAGTCAGATAAAGGGACAAACCGAAACTGGCTACCGGGTTTGATATAATGACTTACCAGGAAACAGTCCAGTCCTAGAAACATTGAACCACAAGAAAAATATACGAGTGAGATACATGGACGAACCAAAACAGGTTCCTGGCTAGATATAGTGACTTACCAGGAAACAATCTCGTTCCAAATACATTGAACCACAAGAAAAATATCCAAGCCAGATACAGGGATTAACCGAAACAGGTTCCCAAGCAAGATATAGTGACTCACTAGGAAGCAGTCCCTTCCCAGATACAGTCAACCAACAGTAACAATTCCTCATCAGATACAGTGACGAACCGAAACAAGGTCCCGAGCAAGATATAGTGTCTTACCAGGAAACAGTCTCGTCCTAGAAATTGTGAACTACAAGAAAAATATCTGAGTCAGATACAGGGACAAACCGAAATAGGGTCCCCGGTGAGATATAGTGACCAACCGAGGAACAGTCTCGTCAAGGATATAGAGAACCCTGACAAAATTATCCTAGTCAGATACAGGGACAAACCGAAACAGGCTCCTGTGCAAGATATAGTGACTTACCAGGAAACAGTCTCGTTCTAGAAACAGTGAACTACAAGAAAAATATCTGAGTCAGATACATAGATGAACCGAACAGGATGCCCTGCTAGATATACTGACTGAAGAGGAAGAAGTCTCTATGCATATATATTGAACCACAAGAAAAATATCTGAGTCAAATACAAGGATTAACCGAAACAGGTTCCCTGGCAAGATATATTGACTCACCAGGAAACAGTCCCTTCCTAGATACAGTCAACCACAAGTAAAAAATCTGAGTCAGGTACGGGGAAGAACTGAAACAGGGTCCTCGGTCAGATATAGTTACCTAACGGGGAACAGTCTCGTCAAAGATACTGTGAACCTTGAGAAAAATATCCTAGTCACATACAGGGTCAAACCGAAACAAAATCCTGAGAAGGATATGGTGACTTACCAGAGAACAGTCCCGTCCTAGAAATAGTGAACCACAAGAAAAATATTCGAGTTAGATACATGGAAGAACCGAAACAGGCTACCGGGCTTGATATAGTGACTTACTAGGAAACAGTCTCGTTCCAAATACATTGAACCACAAGAAAAATATCTGAGCCAGATACAGGGATTAACCGAAACAGGTTCCCAGGCCAGATATAGTGACTCACCAGGAAACAGTCCCTTCCCAGATACAGTCAACCAACAGTAACAATTCCTCGTCAGATAAAGTGACACGAACTGAAACAGGGTTCCGAGAAAGATATAGTGCCTTACCAGGAAACAGTCTCGTCCTTGAAATAGTGAACTACAAGAAAAATATCTGAGTCAGATACAGAGACAAACCGAAATAGGGTCCCCGGTGAGATATACTGACCAACCGGGGAACAGTCTCGTCAAAGATATAGAGAACCCTGACAAAATTATCCTAGTCAGATACAAGGACAAACCGAAACAGGCTCTCGTGCAAGATATAATGACTTACCGGGATACAGTCCCGTTCTAGAAACAGTGAACTACAAGAAAAATATCAGAGTCAGATACATAGATGAACCGAAACAGGATGCCCGGCTAGATATACTGACTGACGAGGAAACAGTCTCTATGCAAATATATTGAACCACAAGAAAAATATCTGAGTCAGATACAGGGATTAACCGAAACAGGTTCCCGGGCAAGATATATTGACTCACCAGGAAACAGTCCCTTCCCAGATACAGTCAATCACAAGTAAAAATTCTGAGTCAGGTACGGGGAAGAACCGAAACAGGGTCCTCGGTCAGATATTGTGACTTACTAGGAAATAGTCCTTTCCTAGAAACAGTGAACTACAAGAAAAATATCCAAGTCAGATTCATGCAAGAAGCGAAACAGGCTCCCGAGCTAGATATAGTGACTTACCAGGATACAGTCTCGTTCCAAATGTATTAAACCACAAGAAAAATATCCGAGCCAGATACAGGGATTAAGTGAAACAGGTTCCCAGGCCAGATATAGTGACTCACCAGGAAACAATCCCTTCCCAGATATAGTCAGCCACAAGTAAAAATTCCGAGTCAAATACAGGGACAAACCGAAACAGGGTCCCCGGCAAGATATTGTGACTTACCAGGAAACAGTCTCGTCCTAGAAATAGTGAACTACAAGAAAAATATTTGAGTCAGATATATGGACAAATCGAAACAGGATCCCTAACTAGATATATTGACTTACGATGAAACAGTCTTGGTCCAATTATATTGAACCACAAGAAAAATATCTGTGTCTGATACAGGGATGAACCGAAACAGGTTCCCGGGCCAGATATAGTGACTCACTAGTAAACAGTCCCTTCCCAGATACAGTCAACCATAAGTAAAAAATTCTAGTCAAATATAAAGATGAATCGAAACAGGGTCCCCGGTCAGATATAGTGACCTACCGGGGATAGTCTCGTCAAAGAAATAGTGAACCCTGACAAAATTATCCTAGTCAGATACAGGGACAAACCGAAACAGGGTCCTAGGCTAGATATAGTGACTTAGCAGGAAACAGTCCCGTCCTAGAAACAGTCAACTACAAGAAAAATATTTGAGTCAGATAAATGGACAAACCGAAATAGGATCCCGGGCTAGATATACTTACTGATAAAGAAACAGTCTCGTTCCAAATATATTGAAACACAACAAAAATATGCAAGTCAGATACAGGGATTAATCGAAACAGGTTCCGGGCCAGATATAGTGACTCTCCAGGAAACAATCCCTTCCCAGATACAGTCAACCACAAGTAAAATATCTGAGTCAAATACAGGGACGAACTGAAACAGGGTCCCCGGTCAGATATAGTGACCTACCGAGGAACAGTCTAGTCAAAGATATGGTAAACCCTGACAAAATTATCCTAATCAGATAAAGGGACAAACTGAAACAAGGTCCCGGGCAAGATATAGTGACTTACCAGGAAACAGTCTCGTCCTAGAAATAGTGAACTACAAGAAAAATATCTGAGTCAGATATATGGACAAATCGAAACAGGATCCCTAACTAGATATACTGACTTACGATGAAACAGTCTTGGTCCAATTATATTGAACCACAAGAAAAATATCTGTGTCTGATACAGGGATGAACCGAAACAGGTTCCCGGGCCAAATATAGTGACTCACCAGTAAACAGTCCCTTCCCAGATACAGTCAACCATAAGTAAAAAATTCTAGTCAAATATAAAGATGAATCGAAACAGGGTCCCCGGTCAGTTATAGTGACCTACCGGGGATAGTCTCGTCAAAGAAATAGTGAACCCTGACAAAATTATCCTAGTCAGATACAGGGACAAACCGAAACAGGGTCCCAGGCTAGATATAGTGACTTAGCAGGAAACAGTCCCGTCCTAGAAACAGTCAACTACAAGAAAAATATTTGAGTCAGATAAATGGGCAAACCGAAATAGGATCCCGGGCTAGATATACTGACTGATAAAGAAACAGTCTCGTTCCAAATATATTGAAACACAACAAAAATATGCAAGTCAGATACAGGGATTAATCGAAACAGGTTCCAGGCCAGATATAGTGACTCACCAGGAAACAATCCCTTCCCAGATACAGTCAACCACAAGTAAAATATCCGAGTCAAATACAGGGACGAACCGAAACAGGGTCCCCGGTTAGATATAGTGACCTACCGAGGAACAGTCTAGTCAAAGATATGGTGAACCCTGACAAAATTATCCTAATCAGATAAAGGGACAAACTGAAACAAGGTCCCGGGCAAGATATAGTGACTTACCAGGGAACAGTCCCTTCCTAAAAACAGTAAACCACAAGAAAAATAACCGAGTGAGATACATGGACGAAACGAAACAGGCTCCCAGGCTAGATATAGTGACTTACCAGGAAACAGTCTCGGTCCAAATACATTGAACCACAAGAAAAATATCCGAGCCTAATATAGGGATTCACCGAAACAGGTTCCCAGGCCAGATATAGTGACTCACCAAGAAACAGTCCCTTCCCAGATACAGTCAGCCACAAGTAAAAATTCCGAGTCAGATATAGGGATGAACCGAAACAGGGTCCCGGGCAAGATATTGTGACTTACCAGGAAACAGTCCCGTCCTAGAAACAGTGAACTGCAAGAAAAATTTCTGAGTCAGATAAATGGATGAACCGAAACAGGATCCCTGGTTAGATATACTTACTTACGATGAAACCATCTCGTTCCAAATATATTGAACCACAAGAAAAATATCAGTGTCAGATACATGGATGAACCGAAACAGGTTCCCGGGCCAGATATAGTGACTCACCAAGAAACAGTCCCTTCCCAGATACAGTCAACCACAAGTAAAAAATCCGAGTCAAATACAGGGACGAACCGAAACAGGGTCCCCAGTCAGATATAGTGACCTACCGGGGAACTGTCTCGTAAAAGATATAGCGAACCCTGACAAAATTATCCTAGTCAGATAAAGGGACTAACTGAAACAAGGTCCCAGGCAACATATAATAACTTACCAAGAAATAGTCCATTTCTAGAGACAGTGACCCACAAGAAAAATATCCGAGTGAGATACATGGACAAACCGAAACAGGCTCCGTGGCTAGATATAGTCACTTACCAGGAAACAGTCTCGTTCCAAATACATTGAACCACAAGAAAAATATCCGAGCCAGATATAGTGACTCACTAGGAAACAGTCCATTCCCAGATACAGTTAACCACAAGTAACAATTTCGAGTCAGATATAGGGACGAACCGAAACAGGGTCCCGGGCAAGATATAGTGACTTAGCAGGAAATAGTCCCGTCCTAGACACAGTGAACAACAAGAAAAATATGTGAGTCAGATACATGGACGAACCGAAACAATATCCCTTGCTAGATATACTGACTTACGATGAAACAGTCTCGTTCGAACTATATTAAACCACAAGAAAAATATCCGCGTCAGATACAGGTATGAACCGAAACAGGTTCCCGGGCCAGATATAGTAAATTACTAGGAAACAGTCCCTTGCCAGATACAGTCAACTACAAGTAAAAAATTTGAGTCAAATACAGGGACGAACCGAAACAAGGTGCTCTGGCATATATAGTGACCTATCGGGGAACAGTCTCGTGAAAGATATAGTGAATCCTGAAAAAATTATCCTCGTCAGATACAAGGACAAACCGAAACAGGGTCCCGAGCAAGATATAGTGACTTAGCAGGAAACAGACCCGTCCAAGAAACAGTGAACTACAAGAAAAATATTTGAGTCAGATAAATGGACGAACCGAAACAGGATCCTGAACAAGATATACTGACTGACGAGGAAACAATCTCGTTCCAAATATATTGAACCACAAGAAAAATATCTGAGTCAGATACAGGGATTAACCGAAACAGGTTCCCGGGCTAGATATAGTGACTCACCAGGAAACAATCCCTTCGCAGATACAGTCACCGACAAGTAAAAAATCCGAGTCAGATACAGGGACGAAGCGAAGCAGGGTCCCCGGTCAGATATAATGACCTACCGGGGAACAATCTCATCAAAGATACAGTGAACCCTGAGAAAAATATCCTAGTCAGATACAGGGACAAACTGAAACAGGATCCTGAGCTAGATATACTGACTTACGAGGAAACATTCTCGTTCCAAATATATTGAACCACAAGAAAAATATCTAAGTCAGATACAGGAATTAATCGAAACAGGTTTCTGGACCAGATATAGTGACTCACCAGGAAACAGACCATTCCCAGATATAGTGAACTACTAGTAAAAAATCTGAGTCAAATACAGGGACGAATAGAAACAGGGTCCCCGGTCAGATATAGTGACCTACCGAGGGAACAGTCTCATCAAAGCTACAATGAACCCTGAGAAAAATATCCTAGTCAGATACAGGGACAACCCGAAACAAGGTCCCGGGCAAGATATGGTGGCTAACCAGAAAACAGTCCTATCCTAGAAATAGTGAACCACATGAAAAATATCCAAGTCAGATACATGCACGAACCGAAACAGACTCTCGGTCTAGATATAGTGACTTACCAGGATATAGTCTTGTTCCATATACATTAAACCACAAGAAAAATATCCGAGCTAGATATAGGGATAAAGCGAAACAGGTTCCCAGGCCAGATATAGTGACTCACCAAGAAACAGTCCCTTCCCAGATACAGTCTGGCACAAGTAAAAATTTTGAGTCAGATACAGGGACAAACCGAAATAGGGTCCCCAGCAAGATATTGTGAATTACCAGGAAACAGTCCCATCCTAGAAACAGTGAACTACAAGAAAAATATCTGAGTCAGATGCATGGACGAACCGAAACAGGGTCCCGGGCAAGATATTGTGACTTACTAGGAAACAGTCCCGTCCTAGAAACAGTGAACTACAAGAAAAATATCTGAGTCAGATACATGGACGAACCGAAATAGGATCCCTAACTAGATATACTGACTTACGATGAAACAGTCTCGATCCAATTATATTGAACCACAAGAAAAATATCCATGTCTGATACAGGGATGAACCGAAACAAGTTCCCGGGCCAGATATAGTGACTCACCAGGAAACAGTCCCTTCCTAGATACAGTCAACCATAAGTAAAAAATTTGTGTCAAATATAGGGATGAACCGAAACAGGGTCCCCGGTCAGATATAGTGACCTACCGGGGACAGTCTCGTCAAAGAAATAGTGAACCCTGACAAAATTATCCTAGTCAGATACAGGGACAAACCGAAACAGGGTCCCGGGCAAGATATAGTGACTTAGCAGGAAATAATCCCGTCCTAGAAACAGTCAACTACAAGAAAAATATTTGAGTCAGATAAATGGACAAACCAAAACAGGATCCCGGGCTAGTTATACTGACTGACGAGGAAACAGTCTCTATCCAAATATATTGAACCACAAGAAAAATATCCGAGTCAGATACAGGGATTAACCGAAACAGGTTCTCGGGCCAGATATAGTGACTCATCAGAAAACAGTCCCTTCCCAGATATTACCAACCATAAGTAAAAAATTCGAGTCTTATACAGGGACGAACCGAAACAGGGTCCCCGGTCAGATATAATGACCTACCGAGGAACAGTCTCGTCAAAGATATGTGAACCCTGACAAAATTATCCTAGTCAGATAAAGGGACAAACTGAAACAAGGTCCCAAGCAAGATATAGTGACTTACCAGGAAACAATCCCTTCCTAAAAATAGTGAACCACAAGAAAAATATCCAAGTGAGATATGATGAACACACTTTTTATACAATAGTTATTCCTCATACTTAGTCTTTTAAACCTCTTTTGGGCTGAATTGCATAGACTTAGACCTCATTTCATGACTTAGGATCCATTTATGCTTAATTGCAATTTCCAGCAATACTGGGCATTATATGCTATCTCTGTGTTTCAGGCATATCTTGAGTTCTGTATGTCCAAAAATTCCGAGTCATACCTTTTTGGAAAGATGAGAGAATTCTCTACAACTTTCTTTCAGGGCTCCAAAGCTAATTCGGACGTTCAGCATTAGTTAAAACCGAATTCTGGTTGCTTAACCAGTGGAATCCATAGGACATTGAGAGGCTTCTTGATATGTTTTAAAGGCCAAGAACATGGTTAATAATTGAATGGATCATTAGAAATCAAGGATGAACTTAAATCAGAATTAGTAAAGACTTGGATTGGTTACTTTCTCTTAAACTTCACCACTGATAATTAATTTTCGTTAATCACATAAACCAAGAAAACCCCCCTATTTACATGCTTCTTAATATGATTCACTAATTAGAACAATCCTTAGGTTCGACTTAGGGCTGTCCTATGCTGCAAAAAGCTAGGTAACCGACCTAAAACTTTAAGTAATTTGAGGAGCCTCGGCAGCTCATCAAGATACATGGACGAACCGAAATAGGCTCCCTGGCTAGATATAGTCACTTACCAGGAAACAGTTTCATTCCAAATAAATTGAACTACAAGAAAATTATCCGAGTCAGATACAGGGATTAACCGAAACAGGTTCCAAGGCCAGATATAGTGACTCACCAGGAAACAGTCCCTTCCCAGATACGGTCAACCACAAGTAACAATTCCTAGTCAGATACAGGGACGAACTGAAATAGGTTCCCGGGCAAGATATTGTGACTTAACAAGAAACCGTCCCGTCCTAGAAATAGTGAACTACAATAAAAATATCTGAGTGAGCTACATGGACGAACCGAAACAGGATCCCGGGCCATATATACTGACTTACGAGGAAACAGTCTCGTTCCAAATATATTGAACCACAAGAAAAATATCCAAGTCAGATACAGGGATTAACCGAAACAGGTTCCCGGGCCAGATATAGTGACTCACCAGGAAACAGTCCCTTCCCAGATACAGTCAACCACAAGTAAAAAATCCGAGTCAAATACAGGGACGAATCGAAATAGGGTCCCCGGTCAGATATAGTGACCTACCGGGGAATAGTCTCGTCAAAGATATAATGAATCCTGACAAAATTATCCTCGTCAGATACAGGGACAAACCGAAACAGGGTCCCCGTTTAGATATAGTGACCTACCGGGTAATAGTCTCGTTAAAGATACAGTGAACCCTGAGAAAAATATCCTAGTTAGATACAGGGACAAACCGAAACAGGATCCCGGGCTAGATATACTGACTTACGAGGAAACATTCTCGTTCCAAATATATTGAACCATAAGAAAAATATCCGAGTCAGATACAGGAATTAACCGAAACAGGTTCCCGTGCCAGATATAGTGACTCACTGGGAAATAGTCCCTTCCCAGATACAGTCAACCACAAGTAAAAAATCCGAGTCAAATACAGGGACGAACCGAAACAGGGTGCACGGTAAGATATAGTGACCTACCGGGGAGCAGTCTCGTCAAAGATATAGTGAATCCTGAAAAAATTATCCTCGTCAGATACAAGAACAAATCGAAACAGGGTCCCGGGCAAGATATAGTGACATAACAGGAAACTGTCCCGTCCTAGAAACAGTGAACTACAAGAAAAATATTTGAGTCAGATAAATGGACGAACCGAAACAGGATCCCGGGCTAGATATACTGACTTACGAGGAAACAGTCTCGTTCCAAATATATTGAACCACAAGAAAAATATCTGAGTCAGATACTGGGATTAACCGAAACAGGTTCCCGGGCCAGATATAGTGACTCATCAGGAAACAGTCCCTTCCCAGATACAATCAATCACAAGTAAAAAATCTGAGTCAGATACAGGGACGAACCGAAACAGGGTCCCCGATCAGATATAGTGACCTATCGGGGAATAGTCTCGTCAAAGATACAGTGAACCCTGAGAAAAATATCCTAGTCAGATACAGGGACAAACCGAAACAAGGTCCCAGGCAAGATATGGTGACTTACCAGAAAATAGTCCCATCCTAGAAACAGTGAACCACAAGAAAAATATCCGAGTCAGATACATGGACGAATAGAAACAGGCTCCCGGGCTAGATATAATGACTTACTGATGAACACACTTTTTATACAATAGTTATCCCTCATACTTAGTCTTTTAAACCTCTTTTGGGCTGAATTGCATAGACTTGGACCTCATTTCATGACTTTGGATCCATTTGTGCCTAATTGCAATTTCCAGCAATACTGAGCATTTTATGCTGTCTCTGTGTTTCGTGCATATGTTGAGTTCTGAATGTCTAAAAATTCCGAGTCATACCTTGTAGGAAAGCTGAGAGAATTTTCTACAACTTTCTTTCAGGGCTCGAAAGTCAATTCGGAAGTCCAAAAGGTCATATGCAGCCTGGAAGCCAGAGAAGACATGCTGTCGCAGGATCCTGACCTACATGCAGTGTTTGGGCCATAACTTGAGTTGTCAATGTCATATGGACCTGAAACTGGTACCATTGGAAAGCTAACAGACAGAGCTTCAATTGATATGAAGACCGGTTCACCATATTTTATATTGAAGATGGTCTTATTTGTGGTGGAAGTTGGCTGATGGTTCCAGACACCTATTGGCACTTAAATGGGCCTAACTTCCTCATGACAAGTCCAAATGGGCCCAAACCAAAGCCCAATTAAAGCTAAGGCCCATGGGAATAAGTGTGCCCTAAAGATAATTTGGGTGTGCATGTAATTTTGGAGGTCTATATCAGCACAAAGGGGCAGCCGAAATTCATATCAAGTCATTTAGATATTTTAGACAGCTTTTGAGCTTTCCGGTCTTTAAGTTTTCTGTTTAGATATTTTGTAAGAACTTGGCTTCTCTTGTTCATGGAGGGCTAATTGATGAGCTGCCGAAGCTCCTCAAATTAGTTAATGTTTAAGGTCGGTTCCTAAGCTATTTGCAATAAAAGGCAGCCCTAAGTCGAACCTAAGGATTGTTCTATTTGGTGAATCATATTGAAAAGCATATAAACAGGGGGGTTGTGTTTGTTTCTGTGATTAAAACAAATTAATTGAAAGTGGTAGAGTTTTAGAGAAAGCAACCAATCCAAGTCTTAACTAATTCTGATTTTGATTCATCCTTGATTTCCAAGGATCCACTTAATTATTAATCATGTTCTTGGCCTTTAAAACATATCAAGAAGCCTCTCAATGTTCTATGGATGTCTACTGGTTAAGCAACCAGAATTCGGTTCAACAAGGGACTAAATGAATTAAGCAAACATTCAAGTCCAGTTTAACCTAAGTCCTGAATCCAGCCAAGGTAATTAATCCGTCCAAGCTTAGAACCATTAATTAACCATACAATCCTCTTTTATCACATGCAAACAGAATATGAACACATGAATAATCCAATCCGAATTAAGCAATTCAAACAGAATATTTCAGAGGATTGAAAGAACTTGATTAACAACTAAAATGAAGAACAACAACACATAATCTCAAAATCAATAATCAGAATAGCAAAACCTGGATTGATATGATGATTTAGCCCTCCATGAACAAGAAGAGCTGAGTTCTTACAAAATATCTAAGAGAAAACTTAGAGACTAAGGAAAGAGGAAAAGCTGTCTAAAAATATCTAATGACTTGATTCTGAATTTCGGCTGCCCCCTCTTGCTGATATAGACCTCCAAATTTACATGCACACCCAAATTGCCCTTAGGGCACACTTGTTCCCATGGGCCTTAGCTTCAATTGGGCTTTGGTTTGGGCCCATTTGGACTTGTCATGAGGAAGTTAGGCCCATTTAAGTGGCAAAAGGTGTCTGGAACCGTCAGCTAACTTGCACAGCAAATAAGACCATCTTCCACATAAAATATGGTGAACCGGTCTTCATATCAATTGAAGCTCTGTCTGTTAGCTTTCCAATGGTACCAGTTTCAGGTCCATATGACATCCACAACTCAAGTTATGACCCAAATACTGCATGTAGGTCAGGATCCTGCGACAGCATGTCTTCTCTGGCTTCCAGGCTGCATATGACCTTCTGAACGTCCGAATTAGCTTTGGAGCCCTGAAAGAAAGTTGTAGACAATTCTCTCAGCTTTCCAACAAGGTATGACTCGGAATTTTTAGACATCCAGAACTCAAGATATGCCTGAAACACAGAGACAGCATATAATGCCCAGTATTGCTGGAAATTGCAATTAAGCATAAATGGATCCTAAGTCATGAAATGAGGTCTAAGTCTATGCAATTCAGCCCAAAAGAGGTTTAAAAGACTAAGTATGAGGAATAACTATTGTATAAAAAGTGTGTTCATCAAATTCCCCCACACTTAGCTTTTGCACGTCTCGGGCAAACTAAAATTCCAAAACTAAGAAAAGCAAGAACAAGGAAACAAAAACAAATTTAAAAACTAAAGGATCACCTCCCAATGATATTTAAGAAATGCAGAAGTTCATACCACAAGTAAGATAAGCAATTAAAGATTCAAGGAACTCACAGCATTCATGAAATAAAATTTCTTCTCATCCAAAATCAACAAACAAGGTAACTTCAATTGGAAAGCATAAGTTAAGAATGATAGATCCTCACAAGATACACTCTCAATCCCTCAAGTGTTTAGAAATTAGGTACTCCACTCAATCAAACTCATGAAGAGATGCACTACCATAAGCTTGCTTATCTTCTATTTCTCCACTACTAAAACAAATGCACACACAAATCAAGAGGACTTTATTTAAGGTTGTAATAAGGCCAAGGGTAAAGGTAAAGGAATGAATGAAGATGGATATGACAAGGTAAAAACTCAAAGAGAATAAGAGAACATTGGAGAGGAACTCAACTGACAAGCATTAAATTCCAAGTGTGTAAAGCATAGTCTCCTTCCTTTGCACATATTCCTTTTTCTTTTCTTTTTCTTTTCACAATTCTGATTTTTTTTTCTTTCTTTTTTTTTTTTTTTTTTTTTTTTTTTTTCTTTTTTTTTTTTTTTTTTTTTTTTTTTTTTTTTTTTTTTTTTTTTTTTTTTTTTTATATTTTTTTTTTTTTTTTTTTTTTTTTTTTTTTTTTTTTTTTTTTTTTTTTTTTTTTTTTTTTTTTTTTTTTTTTTTTTTTTTTTTGCAGAACCAATTGGTTCTTTTTTTCTTTCTTTCTTTCTTTCTTTCACATAATACTTTGCACATTAGGATTCACAACCTCCACACTTGTACTATTAATTTCCCACAAGCATAAGAGCTCCTCCAAGACAATGAACCAATGCTCTCAAAATACACCTTAAATATTATACTTTTTTTTAAAATATATATATATATATATATGACAACATGGAACACACGCAAACACACAAACCACGTGGCATATTTAATAAGGACACGCCGTATATCACGTAACGTGTTTAGTGATGACACACTACATGGGATATAACATATCCACCTAACACTTGCTGCACCAGTAGTAAGAAAAGCAAGAAGAAAGGCAAGGAGGGGAGAAAGAGAATATACACATGACACAAGCCGTAGCAATAGCAAGAAAAGCAAAAGGAAAGGCAAGTAGGGGAGAAAGAGAAGATGCAGTTCGGGGACACACAAGCCAAGACCAGACGCGCCATATCTCATGTGACATGTCTAGTGAGGATGTACTACATGAGATTCAACGCGTCTCGTGAGCCCCACCCATACAAATTACTTCTCAATACAATTTATTTCAAATTCATTAAAATTTCATGTACTTGAATACCTACTATAGTAGAATATTCATGTGATATTTTCTCAGATTTTGCAAGTGTGATACATGTTCCTTGTCATATTCCTTTTTTTTTAAAAAATATAATATTTAAAGTAAATAATTTAAAAAATATAATAAATAAATAAATTTATTTTTAATTATAATATCTGAGTCAAATAGCCTAAGTTCGTTGTTTAGGTTTTAAAGTTTTCAAGAAAATGTATCCAATTCATATACAAAAAGCTGCAAGTAACTTTTAAAAAATTTAATTAATATTGCCTGTTTTTATGGTCTTCCAAAGAATTATTGTACAAGTTGGATGAAGGAATCTATTGGGCGACAAGGTAGGCCTCTCATCATACTAGGCCGTAGACAGCATATTTGCATTGGGTTGGGCCGGCTGGCTGGCTAGCCATGGGACTTGTGGCAGGACTGGACTAAAGAGAGTTCAGGAAAACTTGGTAGTTCTTTGTTCTGAAGTGTAGTGTTGGATTACATTAGGAAAAAAAATGAACTGCAGTATTGAGCTAATTGGCTGCGCTTCTCGTTTCTTTTAACTTTGGTTATGTGCAATTTATCGCTTTGTGGTTAAAAATGTACCAATTGAGAAGAAAAATTAGATAGTGTTGTGTATTTCAGAAGAAAAAAAAAAAGAGAGAAAAATTATTATTATTTTTTTTTGGAAAGAGATAAAAGTCTGAATTGTCTGAAGCATTGTTAAACCCATCATCTCTGCTCCGTTGAACCGAGAAAAGCTTCCTCACGCTGCTTGTGCTTGCCCTCCATCTCCCCGTCGCCGGCAGCAAAACCAGCCTTTGACCTCATTTATTTGGCCTTTACTCACGATTGCGATTGCGGTTGTGTCTTCTCAGGGGTCCCGATTGCGTAGAGGTCAGGATTCTTCAGAGAGGTATTCGCTTTGCTGAAATCGAAGTTGGGCTAACAACGATCAAAGCCTCATTCACCAATCACCAGTCCAATTGTGAAGGGGTTTTTATCTCCACTTGGGTGTAGTTTAACTGCGAAGGTATTTTGTTCAGGCCTTTATTTGATTGCATTTGAACTTCTTGTTCTCTGGTATAATTGGCGATGCCGGATATTGGTAAAGTCTATGTTCATTATCTACCAAATTTTTGTTGAGTTTGATCCCTGCACTTGAGTTAGATACCCAATCTCTGCTTAAATTTGTGCTATTTGGAATTTTGGATATGGGTATCTGAATGTGTGGTGGGTGGAGGGGAAAAAATAACAAGCCAGGCTGATGATAGGATGGAATGATGGATATAGGCAGCTTCTGTTCGATGCTTTATTGGTTTTATATGAGATTTTGGCATGAAACCCACTGATGCTTATGGGTTTATTTTTACCATTAAAATGCGTATGATTTTTTGTGGTTTCCCTCAAAATGCTACGATGTTGATTTTTTTGTCTCTCTATTCAGACTTTTTGACTCAAGCAGCAACAGATGACAATTTGTTATCTAACTATAATATTCTGGTTCTCTCTCTCATTTTCTTTGGTCATCCATTTACTAATTATGTAATCTAACTTGAAAACAATATTATTTCAAAGTGTTGCTGTTTCTGCTTATCAAGAGATTTTAAGCATTCTGCGGACATTTTTATCTCAGATGGCATTGCAAGAACAGTTAGAAAGATTTAAGAAGCAGCAGGAGAAGTGTCAGACAACCCTTACGAGCATTGCAGCGAGTAAGGCTACAACAAGCCAAAAAGCTACTCCTGCTGCAGCCAGTGCAAGAGCTCCAGCCCCTGCTGTCAAATTTTCAAATGATACAGAGAGGCTTCAACATATCAACAGTATACGGAAAGCTCCGGTAGGAGCTCAGATGAAGCGAGTTATTGATCTGCTGTATGAGGTATCCATCCAAATTATCCCCTTTTCATTTCACTTTTCTTTCATCTTTTTATGTGTATATATATATATAAATATCTATATCTTTATCATATTAAGTTTACAACGCCATTGTGAGTTACTGGGGAATGGTGATAGAAAAATATGGGTTTATGCTTTCCAGTTGCTTGAGCTATTAATAAAACTGCCAAGATATATTTATGATGATGATGATCAGTATAGTACATAGATATGTGTAAATAATGTTGTTCCTGATAGGCTCAGTTGAGACAATCTTGACTTGGTACTTGCTTGTGTTTGTTTACAGAAAAGACAGGCTTTAACACCAGAGCAAATAAATGAAGCATGTTATGTCGACATGAACGCTAACAAGGCTGTTTTTGACAGTCTGAGGAATAACCTAAAAGTATACTATGATGGGAAACGATTCTCTTACAAGGTAACTTTTATTCATGCATGTATTCAAAACCTTGGTGTTACGAATGTTGCTGTAGATAGTAAACTAACCTGGTTTACACTTTTATGGGTATGACATTTTGGCTCTGCTTTTGATCTATAGTCCAAGCATGACCTTAGAGACAAAGGTCAGCTTCTTCACCTGATACGGAAGTTTCCAGAGGGCATTGCTGTCATTGACTTGAAGGATTCTTACCCAACTGTGATGGAGGACTTGCAGGTAAAATGTGTTATATTTGTTTCTTTTTATCTGTTGAACATTTATTTTTTCAGTAGTATTGGGGGAATTTTGGTCATAGATATATTTCTGACTCCCATCAATCTTACTAATCTCTCTTCAAAAGCTCAAAGGTTATGGGGGAATAACACAAATTATTGGATTTTAATGAACCATTTTTGCGGCTTTCTCCTGACTTTTGGTTTTCATTATGGCACTATGCAAGGAATGAAGTCTTTTTGTATGTTAAGTCAGAGGTTCTCAGTACAAAATCTTGCTAGCGTGAATGTGGTTAAACATTTCATGAATGCAGACTGAACTTGAAAGCTAGGTTTGGAAAGTCCTAACTGAAGGAACTTAATTTGGTGTCCGGTATATTTGTCGGCTTGTCAGTCCAGCAGGGCTCTTATCCTTCTAGAACAGATCCATTAAAATCCGTCTCTTGTGCTCTGTCAGTCTCCCAGACCCCTGGTCATTAAAATCTTTGCTTACCTAATAAAGAAGAATATATCTCATATTTAAGACAATGTTATGTTTCCAGATTTAGGTGTTAAAGTAACTAAGAGTAAGTTGTTACGCATTGTACTTATCCCAAATATATATATATATATATATATATATATAATGAATGGAAATATTTGGAAAAAGTTCATCTTAAATTGATCTGACATATTACATCTATAATCAGATGACTTGCAGTACTGGTAGGTGATGTTTTAGGGTGGTTGGTTTCTAATGGAAATCAGACCTTATATAGCTATGGTTTTGTAGGGTTTGAAAGCTGCAGGGCAGGTTTGGCTGCTATCCAACTTCGATTCACAGGAAGACATTGCCTACCCCAATGATCCCCGAGTGCCTATTAAGGTGGATGATGACCTAAAGCAGCTTTTTCGTGGGATTGAATTGCCTCGTGATATGATTGATATAGAGAAGGACCTCCAAAAAAATGGAATGAAGCCTGCAACCAACACCGCAAAGAGGAGAACTGCCGCACAAATTCAAGGCATTTCTTCCAAGCCCAAGCCTAAGAAAAAGAAGCATGAAATCAGCAAGAGGACCAAGCTAACCAATTCCCATCTTCCAGAGCTTTTTCAGAACTTAAACAATTCTTAACTTAATGAACTGTCAGCAAGAGTTGGATGGACTCACGAGCATATGGTCATTGTATTTGTTCCGATTTTGGATGTATACATTTAGTTAGAGGTAAAATATTTCAGAGCTCGGGGGGAGAGAAAGAGGAGGGAGGTTGTTTACACATTCAGGGCATTTTTTCAAAGCTCAAACCTACAGAGAAGAATGTAAATCAGCGAAGAGGACGGAGCTTGCCAATGCCCTTCTTCCCATGTTTTTTTCTTAACTTACAACATCTTGAACTCAGGCAGACAATTGGATGTATTGGCACACATGTTCATTTAGTAATTAGCAGAGTGAAATTATTCATGAGGTTCCTATTCATCCGCCATTTTCTCCATCTTTGGGATTTATGACTGTATCGGTGGACTGTTTGATATGATCTATTATGAGACTCATATAGATGTAAATTTTAAATACTTCGTCTGAATGTTGATATTGCTTTAGCTAATTTAACCATTCAGGTTCATTGTTGTTTGGTGGAAGTGATGATGGAGAAACACGACGCCAAAGGAGCTTGAAAATTAGCAAAATCTATATTGTGATACCTTTTCCTTTGTGTTATTGTTTATTCCCATTTTATTCTAGTTAGGCATCGTGCCAATCTAGTATCTAGGGGATAATCACTAACAAGCTAGGAATTTCGAATAGAAACCTAGGGAAGGAAAGGACAGGGTATTCAGTGAATCATTTTCAAAATCGAAAACATAAAATAATAAATATTTCAAGATAAGGATTTTGACGTAGAAAATAATCAAACGAGAAGATAAAGTTAGAAGATAAAACTAAGGAGGTCTTTTAGATATATATATGTAATATGTTATATTATATGAAAATTATTTATGTATGAATGATATGNTACTACAATTTAGTTGCAATTAGTAGTTTAATTTTGTATGGTTCGGCACCCGTCACTTGGCCAAAAAGTTATGGAAAAAAAATGGCCAAAACCCTAAAAAGAACAAAAACTCAAACACAAGCAGGGTGAATTAGGGGGAAGTTAAAAGTCAGTTTTACTACTAATAATATTGATTCAAAGATAGAACAATCCCCAGCAACGGTGCCAAAATTTGATGAGCTATCGAGGCTCCTCAAATTAATTAAAGTTTAAGGTCAATTACCTAAGCTACTTGTAGCATAAGGCAACCCTAAGTCGAACCTAAGGATTATTCTGAGTAGTGAATCATATTTAAAAACATATCAATAGGGGGGTTCTGTTTGTTCATGTGATTAACAAAAATTAATGGTAAGTGGTAAAGTTTTAGGGAAAACAACCAATCCAAGTCTTAACTGATTTTGATTTTAATCCATCCTTGATTTCCAATGATCCATTCAATTATTAACCATGTTCTTGGCCTTAGAAAACATCAAGAAGCCTCTCAGTCCTCTATGGATGTCCACTGGTTAAGCAACCAGAATTCGGTTTTAACTAAGACTAAATGAATTAAGCAAACATTCAAGTCCAGTTTTACCTAAGTCCATGATCCAGCCAAGGTAATTAATCCATCCAAAAGCTCAGAAACATTAATTAACCATACAATCCTCTTGTATCACATGCAAACAGAATATGAAAATCCAAATTCGAATAAAGCAATTCAAACAGAATATTTCAGAGGATTGAAGAACTTGATTAACAACTAAATGAATAACAGCAACACATAATCTCAAAACCAATAATCAGAACAGCCAAAACCTGGATTGATTTGATGAATTAGCCCTCCATGAACAAGAGAAGCCAAGTTCTTACAAAATATCTAGAGAGAAAACTTAAAGACTAAGGAAAGCTCAAAAGCAGTCTAAAATATCTAATTGACTTGACATGAATTTTGGCTGCCCCTTTGTGTTGATATAGACCTCCAAAATTACATGCACACCTAAATTGCCCTTATGGCACACTTGTTCCCATGGGCCTTAGCTTTAATTGGGCTTTGGTTTGGGCCCATTTGGACTTGTCATGAGGAAGTTAGGCCCATTTAAGTGCCAATAGATGTTTGGAACCATCAGCCAACTTCCGCCGCAAATAAGACCATCTTCAATATAAAATATGGTGAACCAGTCTGCATAACAATTGAAGCTCTGTCTGTTAGCTTTCCAATAGTACCAGTTTCAAGTCCATATGACATCACAACTCAAGTTATGGCCCAAACACTGGATGTAGGTCAGGATCTTGCGACAGTATGTCTTCTCTGGCTTCCAGGCTGCATATGACCTTCTAGATGTCTGATGAGCTGCCGAGGCTCCTCAAATTACTTAATGTTTAAGGTCGGTTACCTAGCTATTTGCAGCATAGGACAGCCCTAAGTCGAACCTAAGGATTGTTCTATTTAGTGAATCATATTAAGAAGCATGTAAACAGGGGGGGTTGTGTTTGTTTTAAGTGCTTGACAGAAATTAATTGAAAGTGGTAACCTAAAGGAAAACAACCAATCCAAGCCTTAACTGATTCTGATTTTGATTCATCCTTGATTTCTAATGATCCATTCAATTATTAATCATGTTCTTGGCCTTTAAAACATATCAAGACGCCTCTCAATGTTCTATGGATGTCCACTGGTTAAGCAACCAGAATTCGGATTCAACTAAGACTAAATGAATTAAGCAAACATTCAAGTCTAGTTTTACCTAAGTCCATGATCCAGCCAAGGTGATTAATCCATCCAAAAGCTCAGAAACATTAATCAACCATACAATCCTCTTTTATCACATG
>QAOA01006992.1:27014-110174 GCA_003255065.1 Cercis canadensis
TTTCTTTCTTTCTTTTTTTCACATAATACTTTGCACATTATAATTCACAACCTCCACACTTGTACTATTAATTGCCCACAAGCATAAGAGCTCCTCCAAGACAATGAACCAATGCTCTCCCATTCCCTAAGGTATGGTAACAACATGGTATTTTGTACATAGGCATATAATGAGCTAAGATCAAAGATAGGCAAATAGGCTCAATGGGGGTAATCAAAGGGAAATAATAGAAGGTTGGCTATTTGGCAAAATGGCTAAATCAAGAAAGAATGCCTCAATCATGTTCATGTATGCAAATGATAATGTAGCCTAAAAAAGAATCAAGCAAGTTCTAGAGTTAACAAATTCCATGAGTGAAATCACACAAGAAGGAAAAAGAATGGCACAAATGCTAAATCCATTCATCAAAAGCTCAAAACTCATAAGGCATGTATCTATCAAACTTAATCATCAATCCAACATCTAAAACCAAGCATGTAAAATTAAGGATGGAAAACAAGCTATTCAATCATGCTATGAACCTTGAAATGTAATTACTTTAAACTTACAACTTTACAAATTCTATAACATCATTGGAGGGTAATTAAAACAAAAAAAAAATGACAACAAAAATAGAAAAAACAGCAAGAACAACAAACAGAAAAAATCAACTAACCTAATCAACTAACCAAAAAACACCTAATCAACTAAACAGAAAACAATAAAGCAGCTAAACTATACAGAAATCCCTCCCCCACACTTAAATTTTACATTGTCCTCAATGTAAAAACTTCAAAAAGTAGCAACAGATGACAATTAATAGCAAGCAGTCACATAAGGACAAGTAAAGTAAAAGAGAGAGAAGAAACATCCTTATCAGGGCCGGGGAGGTAGATGACATCGTTCAAGTGGACCTCCTCCACTATGTCCTCCTGAGCGCCCTCATAAAATGGCTTGAGGCGATGCCCGTTCACCTTGAAAGCCTTGTTGGTGGACTCACTCGCTATCTCCACTGCACCATAAGGGAAAACCTTGGTGACAATAAACGGGCCAAATCACCGAGAACGGAGCTTGCCAGGCATGAGCTTTAAGCGAGAGTTATACAAGAGAACTTTCTGGCCAGTAGAGAACTCCTTCCTCAGCACCATGTTATCATGAAACCGCTTGGTCTTTTCCTTGTAAAGGCGGGAGCTCTCATAAGCATCCAAACGAAGCTCCTCAAGCTCTTGGAGGTGAAGCTTTCTCTGGGACCCGGCTTGGCTCAAATCAAGGTTGCACTGCTTGACCGCCCAATAGGCTTTGTGCTCAAGCTCCACTGGAAGGTGGCAGGCTTTGCCAAAAACTATCCGGTAGGGAGACATCCCAATAGGTGTCTTGAAAGCAGTCCGGTATGCCCACAGAGCATCCTCGAGTCGCAAACTCTAGTCCTTCCGACTAGGTTAGACAGTCTTCTCCAAGATACGCTTGATCTCCCTGTTGGAGACTTCAGCTTGCCCATTGGTCTGAGGGTGGTAAGGGGTGGAAACCTTATGCATGACGCCATATTTCTTCATTAAAGCTGCCATGGTCCGGTTGCAGAAATGTGAACCCTGATCACTGATGATGGCCCTAGGAATACCAAATCTGCAGAAAATGTTTGATCTAACAAAATCTACAACAACTTTAGAATCATCAGTACGGGTGGCTTTCGCCTCCACCCACTTAAACACATAATCCACAACAAGTAAGATGTAAACAAAACCGAAAGAAACAGGAAAAGGCCCCATAAAGTCAATATCCCAGACATCAAAAATCTCACAGAATAGCAAAGGCTGCTGGGGCATCTCATGCCTATGGGAAATGTTCCCGGTTCTCTGACATTATTCACAAGATTTACAAAATATATGTGCATCCCTAAATAAAGTGACCCAATACAATCCAGAGTCTAAGACCTTCCTTGCCGTACGTTGAGGACCAAAATGTCCACCACATGCAAAAGTATGGCAAAAGCTAAGAACAGACTGAAACTCATTATCAGGCACACATCTCTTAATAATTTGATCACTGCAAAATTTCCAGAGATAGGGATCATCCCACACATAATATTTCGCCTCACTCTTTAACTTGTCTATTTGGGCACGTGTGAGGTGTGAGGGCAAAGCATGGGCAGCTAGATAATTTACAAGATCTGCATACCATGGAAACTCACCATGCAGCCCTAACAGCTGCTCGTCAGGAAAGGAATCCTGAATGGGCAGTGGATCAGGATCTCGCTCTATGCGGCTGAGGTGGTCAGCAACCAGGTTCTCTGCTCCACTCTTGTCGCGGATCTCCACATCAAACTCTTGAAGCAGCAGCATCCACCTAATCAGTCGTGGCTTGGCATCCGGTTTCTTCAAGAGATACCTCAAAGCTGTATGATCTGAGAACACCACAACCTTCGAATCTATCAAATAAGACCTGAACTTATCTAATGCAAAAACAATAGATAAAAGTTCTTTTTCAGTGGTGGTGTAATTCGCTTGAGCAGCATCCAGAGTTCTCGAAGCATAGTAAACCACATGAGGAACTTTGGCCACTCGCTGCGCCAAGACCGCTCCCAAGGCATAGTTCGAAGCGTCGCACATCAGCTCGAATGGGAGTGTCCAATCAGGTGGCTGAATGACAGGGGTACTGGTGAGAGCTAGCTTCAGGCGGTTGAAAGCTTCCTTGCACTTCTGGTCAAACAGAAACTCCACATCTTTCTGCAGAAGGCTAGACAGCGGAATGGCTATCTTGCTGAAGTCTCTGATAAAGCGCCGGTAGAAACCTGCATGTCCCAGAAATGATCGCACTTCCCGCACGCATGTGGGGTAAGATAAAGCAGTTATGACATCTATTTTAGCAGGATCTACCTCAACCCCTTTTCTAGATACTACATGGCCTAAAACTATACCTTGCTCTACCATGAAATGGCACTTTTCAAAATTTAAGACAAGGTTAGTCTCAATGCAGCGATGTAGTACTCTAGCTAAACTACTCAGACAGTCATCAAAAGAAGAACCATAAACAGTAAAATCATCCATAAACACCTCCATGCACTCCTCTAAAAAATCAGAGAATATACTTACCATGCACCTCTGGAAGGTACCAGGGGCATTGCAAAGGCCGAAAGGCATCCGCCGGTAAGCAAATGTGCCGAAGGGACAGGTAAAAGTGGTCTTCTCTTGATCCTCCGGTGCTATATGAATCTGGAAGTACCCAGTGTAGCCATCCAGGAAGCAGTAATGTGATTTCCCAGCTAACCGCTCCAGCATTTGATCGATGAACGGCAGGGGGTAATGATCCTTCCTGGTGGCTTGATTCAGCCTCCTGTAATCGATGCAGACCCGCCAGCTGTTCTGCACTCGGGTAGGCAGCAACTCGTTGTTCTGGTTGGCCACCACTGTCACCCCGGATTTCTTCGGAACGACCTGCACTGGGCTCACCCAAGTGCTGTCAGATATAGGATAAATGATGCCAGCTTGCAGAAGCTTGGTCACCTCCTTCTTTACTACATCCAGGATGAGAGGGTTTAATCGCCTCTGGGGCTGCCGCACTGGTTTAGCGCCATCTTCAAGTAATATGCGATGCATGCATGTAGATGGACTAATGCCAGGAATATCTGCTAACGTCCAGCCAATGGCTCGCTTATGCTCTCGCAGAATGCACAGCAATCTTTCCTCTTGCTCAGGAAGTAAATTGTTGGCCACAATTACTGGAAGCTGCTCTGCAGATGCCAAATACGCATACTTCAGATGCTTAGGCAGAGGCTTCAGCTCTAGCTTGGGTGGCTGCACTGCAGAGGGCAGAAATCTGGGTGGCTGAATGTCAATCTCTGCAGACTGAATCTCCTCCTGAACAGCAGCTGCTGCCAGCTCTGGGGAACCAGAGTTATCATCACGTAAAAATGTGGAGATCTCAGCACAAATAGCACAGCCAGAATCACCGTCACAATCAGTACAAGATTGGCACTGAATAGAATCATCAAAACCAGCCAAATCAGGTAAGTCAGCACACATATGACGGTAAACATCCTCAACCAAATCATCAATCACATCAATGTGAAAGACAGCATGCTCATCCATGGGATGCTTCATAGCATCAAAAATGTTGAACTGCACAACAGATTCGCCAAATTCCATGGATAGAGTTCCTGCATACACGTCAATCTTGGTCCGCGCAGTCTTAAGGAATGGTCTGCCCAGAATAAGTGGAGCCTTGCTGGATTGTGACTGTCATTCCATCTCCAGAATGTAGAAATCTCTTGGAAAGATCAGCTCATCAATTTTTTTTTTTTTAATATCATGACTTGACATGTATCTGAGATTGTCTAAATAGTTTTTATAAATCCATTTTTAGGGTCTTCCTCCTCATTCAACTGGTAAGCATTATCAGCTTCATTACATGGCTGAATGATTGTTGCCAATCTGACAAATATGCAGAAAGATGGTAAGTTTTTTTTTAATTAAAGAACTAATAAAAACACATGCTTTCCTCATGGTGCACAATTTGCTTCAGATGGTGCTACTATGACTTGTTATTTAAGGCATATCTTGTGGTTCTAGGCTATTGATTATGACATTAACAGCTGTACAAGGGGAAATTTTCTTGAATTTTTATGAGTCCATGTTAGACTTCTAACAGCATTGCAACTTTCCTAGACTAGGCTAACTAGTTATTATGTGGTTGATGCAATTCAAGATTACATCAAACTCTGTTCATGAGGCAAGCAATGGGAGAACAAATCTAAAATTATGTTTTTTGTGCATTTGTCCGTCCTACACTTGTCAAGCTTTTGTAGGTTGACATACGAGTTCGTAAGTTTAGGATAATTCAGTAATAAGATGATTTATTTGGTTGATCTGTCTATTCATCAAATAGATAAACATTCTATCTTGTGAATTTTTGATTGACATGATACTTTAAGAAGGATAATTTTGTAATTTAGAATACTATAAGCTTATGTGTAAGTTTTCTCTTCACTTTCTCTCCTTTTTTGGAGATATTGATTTTGGTATAATTGAGGTTAAATTTTTTCCTCGTTTAAATTCCTCCCATATTCTCCTTTTCCTAAACAAGGTAATAATTTCACCCTTAATTTTCATTTCCTCCATCTTCAACTGTTTGAAGCAAAATGTCTAGCGGATTATGAACGTTTGCACTAACCTTCATATGCCATGCAGAGTCAATATTTACCCGTTACATAAAATGAATTCAGTGTTAATCTCGAGACATCGATTGAAATATTTGTAACTCTGCCATTCAATTTTAATTACATGGAGATTGTTGCTAACTTCCACTAAGTTATTATCTGCAGCCAAATCCATGTGATGTTATTTGCAACTAGTCAATATTTACCCGTTACATAAAATGAATTCAGTGTTAATCTCGAGACATCGATTGAAATATTTGTAACTCTGCCATTCAATTTTAATTACATGGAGATTGTTGCTAACTTCCACTAAGTTATTATCTGCAGCCAAATCCATGTGATGTTATTTGCAACTATTGCATATGTTGTTTGCCTGGTGGGAATCATTCTGATGTACATTTGGTATGCGCCACAACCATCTTGCCTCCTCAACATTTTCTTTATTACCTGGACACTGGTACTTCTCCAACTCATGACAAGTGTGTCTCTGCACCCAAAAGTAAGTTCTATTATCTTTACTTGCTCTCTTCATTTTATCTCTGACTTCCAACATAACTTGCTTAGGAATTGCTAATTTTTCGTGCAATAGGTGAATGCTGGCATTCTAACTCCTGGGCTGATGGGGCTTTATGTTGTGTTCCTCTGCTGGTGCGCAATTAGAAGGCAGGGCTACCAATCTTTTGTTTCTATAGTTTTGCACATGTATTGATATACCTGCCCAATGCATCTACTTCTATTGTTTAGTATATATCTTCTCCCAGAGAAGCATGGATGTAAAAGAAAGGCAGCTCTTTCCCTGATTAAAACCTAAACCCTGCATTACATAGTAATACTCTCTTTCCATGCAAAATGGAAAAAAGAAGATATAGCCAAAGGCAACCGATTAAGGGAAATAAGTCTACAGATGATTTCTCTCGGTATATTGTTTCTACAACGCCTCTTATAACTTTGTTCTGTATGCAGTGAACCGGCAGGAGAAAGCTGCATTAGGAAGGAAGACTCTGCAAACAGAACAGACTGGCTTAGTGTAATTGTAATATCCATCTCTTCATGTCTCAATGAGATTTTAACTTGATGATTGTGATTTTACCATATTCATGTTTATGCATTTGAGTCTATTGATGCTTGATTCACTATTTTAATAAAATCTACGAATCATAAGTCTTTAGTCTATATATATGCTCATTAAAATTTTCATGCCCATGTCTTCATACATAGAGCATAATGTTGCCACAAAGATATTAATTTTTATTTCTTATGTGAACCATGAAAACCTTTAAGCACACTTGAAAATTTTGCTATATAAATCACCACATATTTCTTTATGAAGGCTAAAATATTTACAGCATTCACATACACCATCTCATGTGGCTTTCTTTTTTGTTTGATGACATATGATACAACGATGACTCTTACACATTGATAGAGCTTTATCGTTGCAATACTGGCGCTTGTTATTGCAACTTTTTCAACAGGCATAGATTCCAAATGCTTTCAGGTTAGTTACTGAATCTGAACAAATTTGGATTTAACTATTAGGAGGCATTTGGTATGTTGGATTTCCAGAATAGTATGTAAAATGCTCCAATATTTTGGAAGTTTAAAGGAGTCCAGGCCCCAGGGTGCCTTAGAATCCAATATCTCCACATCTTTTGTATTGTATGTATATTTTGAATGATTTATAATTGTCATACTGAATATGAGGAGCTTGAATTCCCCTACATCTAAGATAATGGGGTATCTTACATACTAGTGTGAAACACCGACATACCGAATTCCTGCATACTTTCCTCGGTACTATCTGACAGAATCCTGCAGTTCAGAAAGAATGATACGCCAGCAGAAGATGATGTTCCATATGGTTATGGCTTCTTCCATTTTGTTTTTGCTACCGGAGCAATGTACTTTGCAATGCTATTGATTGGCTGGAACAGTCATCATGTTATGAGACAGTACGGTCCCCTCCTATAGTTGGTCCTTAAAATTATTCTCTTCTGCACTTCATGTGCATCACTCTGAGAGTTTCTTATTTTGTTTTGCTCCTAAGAGAACAAGAAAGAAAGGACAGGAAATAACATGTCGGTCTCTTTATTATTCTGCAGATGGACAATTGATGTGGGCTGGACCAGCACCTGGGTCAGAATAGTAAATGAATGGTTGGCCGTCTGCGTTTACTGTAAGTATTTATAGTAAAGCAAGTCTCATTAAATCTGAATTTTATTTGAAGTTAACGAAGGCAAAGGGAAGTTTAAAATTGAGAGAGGGAGAAAGATCTAATATTCTTTTTTCTGGTATAACACTCGAATCTTGACAACTGAAGGCACATAGTAAATGGAGATTTTAACTTTTCACAGTATGGATGCTGGTAGCTCCAATTATATGGAAAAGCAGACATGCTGATTCAACATGAGAAATTCCTACGCAGTCTTTTAGTTTTGATTTTATTCAATTGAAGAGTTGGATCTCCAAATTGCCCCATGTATCTGGTACAAACTACAAATGTAGTGGACTAGTGGGGCTCCTCCAGCTCTTCCAGAAAGGAGAAGGAACGACAAGACAGGAAAATCTCAGGCAGAAGCGACGGTTCTGGCGCATATGCACATATTCCTATCTCTGATTGGATTTCTTTTATTTCCACGTGAAGATATATAGTCCTCTGACTCCTCTCACTCCATCCAAGGGACAGAAAATGGAAAACATACTCTCCACAAAAATGCTTCTTTACTTGTACATGTATCCCCGAGGAAGCAGAATGTAATTCGGAATTCTATTTTGTCAAAGAATTAACTACGATGGTGAAAATTTTTGATGCTGGCTCAATTACTATAAAATTCTGAATTTTATTTTTAATTTTTTGATGCTAATCTGCTGTAAAAAGGGTTAATATGTGGAATTGATACTCGTACAAATTAGTCATGTGCCAGAGGCCGACAGTACATCGTTGCCAATCTCTAGTCAACTGAAAGGTGGTTCTCTATTTTCCCATTTCGTTAGTATGCAACAGTTAAGAAAGAGCATACTAATAATTTTTATTTTTATTCTAATTATTCCCTTTTCTATTTACTTGAAACATGAAATCCACTTCCCTATTGATTTCACCTAATCGTAAGTGAGGGAGCTACGTCGAGTGGCAAAACAGTTTTTTTCACAATAGTGGAAGAATAGTTTTCCAAGTTAGTAAAGATGCAAAACTGTGAAGATAGTAATTTCCTCTATTTTCTAGAAAATTTGGTTTCTACAACTAAACAACCATTAGTAGTTCAAAAAGATATGCTCCAGGCATCCAGTGGGATACCCGCAACACCAAAAAAGACACTATCTATATTATCACTTTCATTTAAAAATAGTGGCATGGAAATTCAATTTTTCTAAAATTCAACGGTACGACGGGTTTCATTTAGTTTCACCAGAAAATTTTCACAAAAATTATGAATTACAAAATCATACAATACAGCTACAAGGCAACAACAAGCACATGCGATCACCCAATCGATGCTATAATTGCAAATGAACACATGACTACACCCAAAAAAAATCATCTCTCTCCATGAAGGGATCTCTGCACCCAATTTCAATGACATTCAGCTCCTCATCTCTCCCCTCTAAGACTCCTCCTCTAGAAGGCCGATTCTGTCTTCCACTTTCCTACAGCAATAAACAATTTACATGACCAAGCACAAATACTTGACGTTGACCCCAAGGATGATCACAAATCTCTCATTTCACTAAGAGTGTTCTGCTTTGACTGAATAAGAAACCAAAATTTCACCCATATTTGTACAGGGAGCAACAAGATGATGCTTGATTTAGAAGAGGCCAGATAGACACGTTCTTCACATCATCCAAATGGATTCCCTCCCGCAGGAAAGGGATTTGGGGCAGCAGTTGTTGGGAACCTACCTGTCAGCTGCTGATCTGGATTTGAGAAGCCAAAAGCAGCTCCCTCAGTACTAAAACTCCCAATTTCTTGATGCCTACACATGCAGTTATAAATTTCTTAGCAGCATTGAAGCCAATCTTAGACCACAGGACAAATTCACGGCTCAAGGGACATGTCCAGTGAAACTAAGAAAAGGGATGCTAAAATTTGATCAGCTATATGAATAAAGGGTTATTCTTCTTTAAGTTCAAGCTATATAACGTGATTTGGGAGGGAAGACGAATAATTGAACCCATAATATGGTCTTTCAAGAGAAAAGAAACATTTTATCATGACCAAAAAGAGGTTACCTTGGCATTGGCATGTTAGTCGGCATTTGTTGCCCAATGTATGCCCCTGTGATTTCCAAAACGCAGGTCAGAATAAAAGAAGAGCAAAAGGAATTGCCTTGGCATAAAACAATAAACTTGGGATGGATGAAAAGGGAAGGATATAAATACCTGATGCCATTGCTGATGCATGAGTTTGTATTTGTGGGGGCAGTACAGATCCATATGATGACGACTGGGGTGGCATCCAAGCAAGTGATGGATTACCCAAGCTTGAAGGATGCATCACAACTGAAGAAGCTGATATACTAGGCAAAGCACCTTGCAATGATGACATGGAAGGAAACTGCGTCCAAGGAACACCCAACCACAAAAGAATTAACCAAAATCTGAGATTAATTGATGAAATTGTGAACATTATATTATCAGATGATTTTTTTCTTCTTTTTTCACCAGGAACAGAAAAGTTATACTAAATTTGAAATAACATCAATTTTTTCATTATGCCATACATTTGAGTGACACATTATAAAGTCAGCACATCATACTTCAAGATACCAGCTTTGTCAATGTAAGGTGATCATAAAGAAAACAGAGACTATCATTTTGCAACATTTGCCCGATATCCATCACTCCCGTTAATAGATATGGCGCCTCTAAGGTGCAAAAACTAATCAAACATAAACAATTTGTGATTCCCATTTAATAATTCAACTGTAGGCACAATCAAAATCATACCATTGATCTCTCGTAAGTTGTTATTGACTTGATGAAAAACTCTGTCCTCTTTAAAGTGAACCATATACTACCATTCACTTTGGAGAAGCCAAATGCCCAGTAATATTGGTTGTCTATTTTAAATATTGATGATTTAATATAATAATGCATGGCGTTGCACACACGGGAAAAAAAGAGGGGGGGGGGGGGGTGGGGGGATAAACTTCTTTTGAACATTATTTATGACTGAATATTTTGATCTAAATAAGGCTGAAAATTATGGCAACGGTACAAGTATCAATTTAAATCAAACAAGAGTTACATACTGTTGGGGCTTGTACTGGACGTGGCTCGCTGCTGACATCAAATGGATTTGTTGATTTTGATGACTGTGGAAAACTTGGCATAGGCTGTAACAGTGGGCAGACATTTAAATGAGGAAATGCATCATACTATTGTACAAGTTACAAAGAAAGAGAACAAACTTGTATAATTTAAGCATATAACGTCGGATTGTAACAATACCACCACAGTATTATATTGCATTTGGATACCCATGCCATGAGGAGGACCCATTTGCCACCCTGGAGCTGGAGAAGGGAAGGATGAATACTTTAGAGTAAAGAGATCCTGCAGAAAATTACCACACCAAAGATATACATCACATACACAAGCATGTGCGCACAATATAGATGGTTTAGCAAGCAAAATAAGGAGCAATAAATACCTCAGGAAGTTCTTTTCTTCCACTTGGGTTTACTTCCACAGTAGAAGGTCGCAAAACAGCACCAGAGGTAGCCTCATTGGCAGGCTTTGAGACAAGATGTGATGTATGTGGTGTTGGCATGCTCAGATGCCCTTGTGCTGTCGGAGCAGGAGGTATATTCCATGGCTGCAAGATATTTCCATGAAGTAAGAGGGTTGGAACAAATGCTACATCAGAAATAGACAGAAAGTTTAAGAAGGACACAGCATAAGCCCCACCTGATTATTCAAAGCTCCACCTACTGGTGCTGTAAATTGTTGAGCAGCAGACTGGTTAACAGTAGCAGGGAACAAAGGTTGCTGATGCTGCATACCGTGCCACTGGCCTGGACCATTGAGAGGGGATACTGTTGTCAATCCAGGGGCTGTTACTGAAGCACCACTGGGTGGAAATGTTGAGAAGCTGCTAACACTTGCAGAGCCAGCAGCAGTAGAAGTAAGACCTGATGCTAGCACGTGCCCTGCAGGTACAGATTCTGACACTGACAATTGCAATAGCACAGATTCCAGTGGATTTACATTTGAAGGACCTTGATTTGCTTTAGCCTCAGGGGCAACATCAAAGGAAGCCCAGTTGGTTTCACCACCTGAATTTTCCGGCTGCACAAGTGATTGAGCCACAGTAGTTTGTTGAGCTTGAGGAATTGCTAGAGCAACCGGAGGTTCAGGCTCAGCATCAAAATCAATTAGGCTCTTAGTAGTCTCCAACTTAACTTCAACTGGGTTTCCATTGCTGGATGCCAAGCTACTAGAAGAAGCAGTTCTCTGGCAATTATAACCAGTAAGTTATGATTATATTAATAATCAATTTGGGTTACTTTACAATTCATGGTAAAGGAAGTAAATGCTGAGCCACAATGGCAAAGTAACGATAGTTGATGTTCATGCTAATTGTTGATTCCCATCTTTAGATTAGATACTTACAGAAATGATCAAAAACAAAAGGGATAACAATCATAAATTCACTAGCAACCAACACCAATATATAAAAGAAAACCACATGTCTGTAGAAATAACAGTATGAACCATAACAAAACTTCCTCAATTATGGGGTATGGATGTGGAAGCAGTTGGGTGCTTTTTTCTTATTTAATATTAAGAACTAAAATCTACCATTTTATTCAAAAATTGCATATGGTAACATGGTAAACCAAAAGCATTGGACTCACTGCACACAGGCACACAATTGCAAACCCTAAGCATAGATATCTACTTCGTATGCATTACCTTATCCATTTTGAATGAAATAAAACATCATATCCTATTCAGACACTACCACTCAACAAACCAATATTGACTACGACTACACTCCCAGTCATAAAATATAAGGCTACTGAATACATGGACAAGATGTTTGCATCAGAATTTCTTAGCTCTTGATCTTATATGAGTTAAAAGCAGACTACTGAATGATATGTAGAATACCATAAAAGGCATCAAAACTAAAGATCAGCTTTGATAGATTAAACATTGTTATAGCAAACTAGTAATGAAAAACAGATCACTGATAAACAATTAACAAACTCTACAGCCAAAGTACATCATGCAGCATTATGACCCAAATGGTTGAACCACATGGAGCATCATTTATAATAATTTCACCTGTGTAAGTGCAGAACCATCAGCTGCCTTTCCACTGCCCCCTTTAGGAGGTTCACTAATTCGAAGAGGTACTACATTTTCTCCCAAAATATCTCTAACAGGCCGTACCACAGGTGGACTTGAGGAATCCAGATCCTTTGCTCGGTCAGGTGATTGCCCTTCCGGCTTATTATCTCCATCAGATATTCTACGATCTCCAAATCTATCTTCACGGCGCCAATCAGTGACTATGGGGGGACGACCAGGACTTCTCTTGTAATCACCATATTGCCTACTTTCCTGATCATATCCAGGACTTCTTCTCTCATCATAACTTCTTCCACCAGGACTAGACCTGTCACCATAACGACGTTCATATGTTTCCTCATATGGTGGACTTTTAGACCCTCCCTGATATGTATCAACTCTTGGTGGTTTGTCATAGGTCCTCTCACCACTGAATCTTCTATCTACATAAACATGCTTAATAAATCCCCGGAGCCTGTCAACATTACTGGCACCCAACATGTGAATCAGAATAATGTAACCTGCACTCAGACGTAACAGATTATAAGTGAGTACTTACCTGCTATCAGGGAAAGACTGGCGCTGTGCATCCCATTCTTTAAAATAAATTTCTTTTGCACGCTGCAAGTATTAGATAAAGCAGAAATCAACTTAGAAACACAGAAGATAAGCGAAATTGAAAGAATATCTGGCACAGCTTTTAGAATAAACAAGCCTGTATACCTTATTTCCTCCTTCCTGAAGTGCACTAACTTCTTGTGAAGTAAATTTGGCCATTGAAATTGATTTTACTCGATGTGTGAATTCCCGGCTGGAAATCAACAGAAAAAGCAGTAGCTTAGAATTTAGTACATACAGGAGAAAGGAAACACTACCCTCCTCCCTCCAGTACAGCAGACTACATCTTAAACATAATATAGTTTACACTAAAGTAGCATGCACATGAGTAGACAGATATTTTGAGAATTATATCTTGCTAAAGAAAAATAATATTTTTGTAGGTATAAAATTAAACTTCAATCCCTAACAAACAACAGTACAACTATATACATATGGTATTAAATTCATGCAGTTGAAATATGTTCCTAGGTTCATTTCTAAAATAAATAAGCAGTGCGTTTGCAAAACAAGTATGGAGAGCATGTAACCCAAGGCATTAGTAGAAATTTTGATAACACAGACAACAACAAAAAAATGTGAGGACTTACTGTATTCCACTACAGTTTGTGCAAACAAATGTCCAGAAATTCGTACACACATATTGTGGTCCCTGCTTGTCAGGAAAAGAAAAAGAAAAAAAAAGAGCATTCATGTAACAGACCCATCACAATCTCAAATCAAGCATCTAAATTAGGTTAGGAGGAATGCAATCAGAACATTCTAAAAGCTAATTAGAAATTAACAACACTTAAATAGAAGTCTTTAACATAATTTTAGTCTTAGATTGGCTCTACATATGCCCAACAAAAGATTCTAGTTTGAATTTTAAATTATTTCTTCATCTGAGGTTCCTGTTCTGGCATGGAATCTAGGTAAGTATCAATAGGTGCCGTTAGCATTCTTGCGATTTTGGTAGTCTACAGTCATCACATTAGGTCCAATTGGAAATATCATTCTGTGTCAAGAATGAAAACGAATGTTTTTACCTCAAAGGCTATGGGCTTCCAGTATCTGAGCAATTGTGCAAGTCCACACCTTCATATACACCTATATATCTTAGAAGTCTATGAAATCCTTGCTATTCAATCATATCTCTCAAAATCAAGGTATCATGCAACTTAAATACATCCTTAAATAACTAAAATACCAATTTTAAATGCTCTTAAAATATCTCCTAATTTGCCAAATAATATAACCTTCCTCTGAAACCTTGTAAGTTAGTCCAAAAATTAAATTTTGAAATAAATGCCCTTGAGACCACCAGAATTGTAGTTAGGAAGATTTGCTTTTGTTCATGGAACAAAAAGACTTTGTTTAAATCCTAGAGATTTCTATATGTATAGTCCTTACAGTTAATTATAGCTCCAACTCCAATAGGATCTAGTCTGGGGTTCTTTGATAAAGGTCCCATTTGGTGGGCTGTTTAAAATTTAAATAGAATCACAAGTGCATTTCAAATAATTGTTTATGCAAATTTGAAATAGCTTAAAACTAAACTAAACAGTGTCTAGTATAAGCTGTTTCCAGCTTATTACAATTAGCTATAGATTTGAGCTTATGTAAGTGAGTACTATGTAACAAATTTGGATACAGCTGATTTGTGCCCAACTACAAAAGGAACCGTGTTTGTGTTGACACTAGACACTTGATATTATACTTAAGCTTTGTTGCGTCCATGTCGTGTCATGTGCCCATGTCAATGCTTCATAGGTGTCCAATAAACTCGTTAAAACACATAAAAAATTGTTGGATGTGGCATATCACACCAGACAAGTACTTGTCATTCCAAAATAAGCCCACCCAAATGATACAGATACAGCTTATTACTATTAGCTATAAATTTGAGCTTATGTAAGAAAGTACTATGTAACAATTTTGGATTCAGCTGATTTGTGCCCAACTAAGAAAAGATCTGTGTACGTGTAAAACACATGTTGAATGCTTGTGTCGACACTTGACACTTGAAATTATATTTAGGTTTTGTTGAGTCCATGCCGTGCCTGCATCAACATTTCTTAGGTGTCCAATAAACCGTTACCAATAAACTCATTAAAACACAATAAAAGTGTTTGATGAGGCATATAACACCAGAAAAGTACTTGTGATTCAAAAATAAGCCCATCCAAATGGTGCCAACAAATTAGGAATTAATCTTGTCTATCCATAGTCTGAATCAATGAAGGCTTCATGCAGAACAATCAAGTATTTTTTTTGACATAGAGCTTTTATAAATCAAAATCATTATCGTCATTTTAAAACCATAACAATGAGCCAATGAAGGACAAATATATTTGGGGTGAGATATGCAGAACTTAAAAGTTAATCCATTTTGTTCCAATTGATAGCAATCCATTAAAAGTTGATTCACCTAATCATGGAGTCTAACAGAATTTAACATCCGTTAGCTTCGGATCAATTTCATATATAATTCCATAAATTCAAATTGAGATGCAAAAATGGAAGATCCCATGAATGCTTGTTGACTCCCGATATCATGTAAGAACCAAAGAAGAGAACCATCTTACCAGGCTGTTGCAGTTAATACATCTTCGGTTCTCCGGAAGTTTGAGAAGACCTCGAATTATTCTTTCATTTTTTTCATCTTCCCTCAGTCGATTTGCCATTTCGGCTTCAGCTCAAATGAAACCAATGCTATATTACAGAATATAAGACGTTATCATAAAAGCAGTAAACATCCAATTAAACAATTTATAAATGATAACTAAACCACAAATAGATTACTCCAAAACTTAAGAATTTGATGCTTTCAAAGCGGTTATCATTCCCAGAAAAATGACGCGCTAAATTTGAATAGAGAAATACAGTCGCGCTAAGCTCCATAAGAACTCACAGTAAGTTGATGTCCAAAATAATGCAATCTAAAAGTTTAAAAGCCTCATTTCATCCCCATAGCCAACAATTTTCTCAGCAGCTGAACACAGGGAAAATGTAAACAAACACACTTATAATGAAAAGGAAGAAAAATTCCAGATCTGAAAATCAAGCACTCGCCTAAAGAGTAGAAAACGTGAAGGTGATCTTGTGAAGTGAATTCTCACTTGTTTGGAACCCTAAGAAAAGTTGACGAGAAAAAGCAAACTGGAACTGACCTGAATTTTGCTGAAGACGAAGAAATACTTATACTTCTGCAGCTTTTATCTAAGCTGACGGTGATGTTCGAGAGAGAGAGAGCGATCCACCACTGCACACAGAAAGAGAGAGAGAGTGCAGTCGCAGATCTTTCTGAGTTGGTATTTACGGCTTTGTACAAGCTCAGAGGTCTAGCCAAACTGCTTTTCTAAAAATGTAATAAAAATGGCGTGCCTATTTCAATGGCTTTGGTCTTTTTGTGGAATTTGCCAGGACGGTCCATGCTCTGGTCATACATGACGACTCTCCCTCATCTAGTAGATACCTAGTAATTAAATAGCTTGACCATACAAATTTCTTTTTAGTAAAATGTTTATTTAGTAATTTTAAAAAATTACTATTTTAATAGATTTTTTTTTTCACTTTCAAGATTCAAGTTATAAAAAAAAAATTTGAGACTCAATTCAAGTATTTTTTCTGCATTTTTCAAAAAAATTAAAAAGATACATTTTACTCTTTTAGAAAATATGGATTAAAGAGTTCTTAGATATTATTTTTTGAATTTTATTTTTGCTTTTTTAGAGTCAAAATTCAAACCCAAACTTTTATTAAATTTTCTAGATTTCCTCTGTGGAGAAAACAAAAATGAAATGTACACAGATTTGAATTAGAATTAGTGGACTGAAATTTTGGATATTTAGAATAAGAAAAATTATTGTTGTTTAATTATATGGAAAATTATGCTGCAGTTAGTTAATTTGACTATATTCCTTCACATATTCACTGTCGTTTTCCTGTTCAGTTCTTCCCCTTTTCTTAGGGCCGTTGTACAATGCATACTATTATTCTTTTGATTTTATAGCACAATAGACATAATATAACACTTTGGAATACAACCAGTCGTTTTTCTTCTTGGCGTGTCCTCTAGTCGGAGTATCCCTATCACTGTTTAAAGATAACGTATGGTGTTTTAATCAATTCCAATTCTTTAAAAAAAAAAATTGTAGGGGATTTTTTATTTATTTTTATCTTGCGGGGGATGTATTATACTATCAGACATGATAATCTTCTTATTTATAATTTGCTAGTATAAACCAAATTACGTTGTCTTAAAACAAACAAGTCATAATCTTTTACATTAATTTATTTAAAATGGACACATTCATATTAGAGTAAAACCCTTTTTTAGTCCTTAGAAAATGCAACCACTGACAAATTCGTCCTCCAAAAATTTTCGGTGACAAATTGATCATTCAATTATTATTCTGTTAACAAATTAGTCATCCGGTAGACAATATCAGTNTTATAATTTGCTAGTATAAACCAAATTACGTTGTCTTAAAACAAACAAGTCATAATCTTTTACATTAATTTATTTAAAATGGACACATTCATATTAGAGTAAAACCCTTTTTTAGTCCTTAGAAAATGCAACTACTGACAAATTCGTCCTCCAAAAATTTTCGGTGACAAATTGATCATTCAATTATTATTCTGTTAACAAATTAGTCATCCGGTAGACAATATCAGTGAAAAGAAAATGAGGACTTAAGATGAGAAAATAATTACTTAAACATAGCTAGGCAAGATCAATGAAAGAAATTTAGAAAAGGGGTCCAGAACTTTTCTCATTAAAGTACCGGATGACTAATTTGTCAGACGGAATAATAATTCAATGACCAATTTGTCACCGAAATTTTTTAGAAGACGAATTTATCAATAACTACATTTTTCAATGACTAAAAATGAGTTTTACTCTTCATATCATATATACCAAAACAAAGTGCGTGAGACCGTGAGAGTAAACATTTATTGTCATCATATTGGTGCCACGTTCAAAAATTATATCCATCCAATTTGTTATGATCACCATACATATTATTACATAGCATGTTATATACGTTGGCATAGATCTCTTTTACTAAAAGAACCTACCTTTTTTAACTATAAATAATTATATAATATTAGATTTTAATTATTGATGTTTCTTTTAAATTGAATATGAAAATATACTTACTAAAATTAAAGTTTATTATATATATTTTTTTACCTTTATCTTATGTTATATAAACTTAAACTCGAGACTTCTTATAAATTATTCAAATTCCTCATACTAAATTAAACATAGTGACTTATTGTGTCTCCCAATTTGATGAATATTGTTATTATGACTATTTGGATGATAAATTAGTGATTTGATTAGAAATATATAACTTTTTTCATATGAGGAAAGAACGAAGACCGTTAGATTGAATGAATTCGGTTCCCATGATGAGTAAGGTGTATTAGAGAGAACGGATGATAATTCAACTAATCACATATCTCTTTTAAAGCTTTCAAAGTTTTTTCACATCTTAAATTGAAAACTTGATGTGTATTTTTTTTTTTTNTGTGTTTTTTTTTTTTTTGAGAAAACTTGGTACGTACTTGTTGCATGGTTTATTTATACTTATTAAAAGTTGAATATGTGCCATAGTGGTTATTTTTTTTTTTTAATCTTAGGGGTTGAAAACATATTTTTGAATCTTAATGAGTTTTACACATATAAATCAAAGTTAAAAGAGAGTATCTTATCATTTATGTACTTTTTTAAAAAGTACAACACTGAAATGCATGGGATAGTTTTTTCTAAGTTTCTAAAATGTACACTAATTTTCATCATGAACACTTTTTTCTTTTAAAATATACCCTGCACTTAAAATGATACAAATTACAAGTTTGACAATATATATGTAATGAAAACCTTTATAACAATTAATTTCTGCAAAAGCTCAAATAAATTGCTGAAAGATGATTTATATCAAATTTTTCTAAGAATTAAAAAGAAAAATATTACTAAACAATTTGTAATTGAGTAATACTGAAGTCGTCAGAATGCTAATGCATAAAATTCTTATAAGAAATAAATTGTTGTGTCAAGGTAAAAAAAAAGTCATAATGCGTTAACTTTTATTTGGTCCTATGTTGCATAACTGTGGATATATGATACCATTTGGCCTTTAATTTTTGTTTCCCTATTTTCAGTCTTTTAATATTTTGAGGTTTTTTAGATATTTTTGATGTGGATGTGATATGATATATTATATGAAAATAACTAATATGTGAATAATATGTGTATTTGACAATCTCGAATCAATAATTTTTAAATTTATTTGAAAGAATATGATAAATTATATTTTATATACAATAAAATATGAAAATTACAACTTAATGATAGATGTTTATTACGTCAGTAGTATGATATGACATATACTTATATGGTACCATAGAATTCCAATAAACTTTTATTTTTATTTTTTAAAAAAAAAGAAAAACAAAACCCTTAAGTGCAATTTTTTTTTTAATAAAAAAACATCGTGCACTTATATTTCAAATTAAAAATGAAGAAAATAAAACAGTTAAATTTATCCTTTTCATGAAAAATAAATGATTCTCACTCCTTTAGGAAAAAATATAAGATGGGCTAAGGATATTATTTGGCAAAAAAAAAAAGGATATAATAAAATTTAAAAATAGTGTTTTCACATTTAGTTTAATAACGTGTAACAATTTAAGCTATATAAAAATAAAATATATCTTATAAAGTCAATGGAATTTAAAATATGTCAATTTTTTTAAAAAAATATATGTCTAATTAAATTGAAGTTAATTATTTAATAATATAAGTGAAATTGATAATTAAAGTTATTTGTTATGTTAATGTTATTTAATATGTAAGACTATTAAATACATAACTTAGATTATCCCAATAGTTAATTATACCTATAATATTAATATAATTTATAGTATTGAATAATTAACCAATTTAGATCAATATATTTTTATTTGATTTAAAATTTAATTTAATATATTTAAGTGTAAAAACTAAAAAGTGTATATAAATTTATAAGGATATAAATAACATTATTTGTAAATGTTAAAGATCAAGAAGGCCGAAAAAGAAAAAATACAAAAACCAAATAATACACTCTGCACCGGACAAATAGAGGGACCCATCTCAGATCATGTGGGCCTTTCACATTACTGCCCGCGGCACTTGAGGATTTCGCACTTCTTTTATTTTCCTGGGCGCGAAATCACTCTGCTTCCCCTGCTACGAGAGGAAGAAGCATAAAGCGAACGGAAAATTTCGTACTCTTTGATCTTTATATAGCAGAAAACGCAGCGCTATTAATCGTACAGAAAGAAGAAAGAAAAATCCAAAGGAAAGAAAGGTAGAAGCCCTAAACAATCTCTCATAGCTCCAGAAAGCTGTTTGTTTCCTCTTAAAATATATAATTCTGTTGTATATGCTGTGACTCAAGAGTGATTTGATAGGGAATTTTCAATCAATGGAGGGTTCAGAAGAAAGGAAATCGGCAGAGGCAGATTATGAGAGCGACGCCGAGGAAGTTTCTTCGTCGCGGTGGACCGCACGGAGAATGGAAGCGAGCGACGACGATGACGATGGACTTACTGAAATGGAGGAGGTGAGAGAAAGGTATCGGAGGAGTGCTATTGGTCTTGATGGTAAATCGGACGGTCTTGGTGGAGCTCCAGAGTACGATAACAAGGTCTCTGATGAAGACGAGCTTGGAGAAGAAGAGGAGGAAGCTACAGAGGTAGTAGGAGGAGTAGAACTTGAAGAAGTGAGTCAAGAAGAAGGCGACGAAGGCGAGCTTCAAGAAATGGTGCTCGTGAACCGGAGGAAAGAGAAGGTGGAGAGAAAGGAAGTTTTTGTGCCAAGGTCTGCTTGGTTCTACATGCACGATGATCGATTTCAAGGTTGCAGCTCTCGCAGAAGCAGGTATATTTGCAATCTCGATTTTAATAGATTCACATTCATGTATGTGTGCCTGGTGTTGGTATATATAGGTATATAATTTATTTGTTTGTTCTGTTTCACTCCATTTTTATATACTGCTATGTTTATGGTTTGTACCTGTAGGATTCAACAAATGCAAGTTATTTTGCCTCTAAATTTTCAAAAAAATGGTTGTACTTGTTTTTTTTTTTTTTCAGATTTCTTTTTTCGGCTATGTGCTATTCATAGTAGTGCGATTCTGGTTTTGTGTATGCACTAAACCTAATTACTGCAATTTATGTAGTATCTAACAATGTTCCTATTGTGTGTATGTGATGCAAGAATCTGTAATTTTATATTTATGTATGTGTTGGGACAGGTTAATAGAAATAAATAAATCTGTATAATACAATCAGAATCATCTTTTCTACTTGCATTGCATTTTTTTAAACCTAATTACTGTGATTTATGTAATATCTAACAATGTTCCTTCTCAAATCATGTGAGTTTTCTCAAAATGAGATTTATAAATGCAGTCATGTAAACATTCAACTAAGATTAGATGCTTTGATGTATAGACCCAAGGTTGAAGTAACAAAACCCAATGCACTCCTTCTTGTGTTTCGCTCTTCATATTTCTTTTAATCATTCTTCATTATAGCAGTGAGCGAAGTTTGTCTTTCTAAAGTGCCCCCATGAGTCTCAGTTTTTACCCTTTCTTCATATTGTTTGGAAATTATTCATTATTTATTGTGTAATATGTGTTAAAATTGTCCTTGAATATTGCTCTGTTGTTCAGGGGCGCTATGATTGGGGTGAAATCATCAAACTGCACAGAGGAACAGAAGTGGATACATGACAAGTTTGAAGCCACAAGACTGCAGGAAACACTTAATAACAACTTAATGCATCTTTATTAAAAATTCTGTTACATGCTAAATAATAATTGTTTTGCTTTTTCTGATACTTCATTGACTGAAGTGGTGACAAATTGTGTAATCATGATTATTGAATTATAAAAGAATATGATGATCACACCTTCAAAATATTTTCAGGATAAGAGTGATTTTAAGAGTCGTCATCAACAAGAGAGGAAGAAGCAAAGCACGGACCACAGATATGTAAACACGAACAACATTGGATCCCTTGACAACTTGGGAAATCAGAATAAAATATCAAGAACTTTCAAAGGAAGAGGCTCTATAAGATATAGACCTCTTGTGAAGAGCAATAATCTGAACCCTTTGTCCAAACACCTACAGTAAGTTAACATTTGCCCAATTTCTAAACTACATCATCCTCTAGTGAAAGTCTTCTTTTTTCAGAAGAACTTTTTCATGTTATCTTGTTCTTGAATTTGCAGACTTTCCAGATCTGAAAAGCTCCAGGAAAGGACTGCAAGTTCTTGTTCAAGAAGAGTTTCATCGCATGCTTCAGCTACCTCCTCTAATACAAGTGTCACCAGGATGCCACATTTTCCATCAACTGTGGATGTTGCCTTGTCTCCATCTGACTCCTTGACTTCTTCCAGTCACGGCATCTTTAAGACACAGGGAAGTAATGAAACACATGGAAGAAGTAATAGATACATACCAACTTCTATGCTGCAGGGTGATAAGCATTCTGTGTCACTTCCCAATTCATTTATACGGAGGAAAACTGTATCTAAATGTGCTGGGAGTAGTGCACTTAATGTTGAAGATTCCGTTCATCCGGTTTATGAAAATCATTTTACTTATCAGCCTATGCTGTTTCCAGTGTCTACTGAATCTCTCGAATTGGCAGGAGAGACAACGGGTTTTCCATTTCCAACCCAGAAAATTTGTCAGCCTTATCCAATTTATATCACTGAAAATAGAGTTTCTCTGCTGCCTCCACACCCTGTTATTGAACAAAGGCCTACTACAAGCACAGTTCAGACACGGTTACCACTTGGCGGTCAGCAGACTTTACATCCTGGCAAGGGATATCAAACTTTATCTAAATCTTTCCCACCAAATTCATCTGTTGGAACACTGCCTCAAAGAAGTAACTTTGTACATGACTTAGTTGGAAGAGGAAGTGTAGTCCTTCAAGGAGGTGGAAGAAGTTCTGTTCAGCAAGGTGGAATTCCAGCAGTTGTGCATGGTACTTTACTCATACCTCTCGAATTGGGGCAAATAATAGTTCTCCTTGTCCTGGTAGCAGTAGTGTTAGTGGAGTCACATATCACAAGGTGCCTTTTACATAGTAGTGCTCGATTTTTACAAGTTGGGCTTCTATGCCATAGTTTAGTTTTTACTTTTTATCATGATACTAAGGGCAGCAAAAGCAAAGCCTTACTGTTTCTCTGTTACAAAAGTCGCCAAATCATTAATGATTTTTCAAAGGGAAGTATAACCTTTGTCCTGGTCATCTAGTAATTTCATTAGAATCTTTATTAATTTAAATGTGTTTGCCTGCAGCAATGCAACTTGCGGGTCTGCCTTATGGTGCTGTTGGTGATCATGTTCCTAGTATGCCTCCTGTAGGATATGTTCCTCAGTCTCTACCAGTTTCAAGACATTGTGAAATGACAAGGCATGCTCCAACTCTTGCATATATTTTGAGCTTCTTTAGTGAGCTTATCTGTTCTTCCCACTTTAGATGTATTATTGCACTTGGAAGGTGAGATTTAGATCCCGCAAACTGGAATTTTGAATAAGTGATCTTCCAAAGTAGCTAGTAATTGGGGAAAATATTTTGCTTGCCTTTTCAATTAAAACTAAAATCTGAAAGTTACATTGATTTGAATCCATTTTTCTTGCGATAATGAAGAGGGTAGGCATGTTAGGATAATAAGGGGAAATGGAGATATAGATTTCATAAGCTCTAAACGACATAAGAGATTATTAGGTGGGGTTAGTCTACAAGGCTGGGTACTCTAGGCCAATCAAAATCTTTGAATTAACATGTGGATCCCAGTGGGATCCATATGTTAATTCAAAGATTTTGATTGGCCTAGTGACTTCAGTCTACCCAATTTTGTGTAGGCTGGTTCTACTTAAGAATTTCCTCGAAGGACTTATTCTATCAGAACCTACCCAGCTTCTGGCTGTCTGTCGTAATCCACATGTAGATTTCAATTGGTAAATTACTCATGATATTGAATATTAAAGACGCAGAGAGAGTTTGCTCCTAGTATTACCTTCTACTACTAAAAGGCAAAAGGCTTCTGCAATTTGTTGCAAAGCTTATCAAAACTTTAAGCTCGTGCTTTTCAAAAATTCACAGAAAAATGTAGTTCTTTCTATTTTTGTAAGTGATGGTCTAAATTTTTTTAGAGAACGAACCTGTTACTTTAATTTATTGATATGTATATGAATATTTCTTTAAATTGAAAAGAAAAAAAAAAACAGTGGAATTTCTCAGTCGCAGAAAGGATTATTTGATAACCCTGATTTAGGTGTGCTACAGGGAAAAAGAGAACAGGTCATCTCACTGCTATTTGAAGTTCCTCATATTAATTTGATAGTGCCCTCTTACTAACCATTCAGAGATACTGTCTCTTAACTTGAATAGAAACTCATTTCTGGATTTCTATGCAGAACCAGAGCAGGTACAGCCAAACCTTATAACAGCAATAGGTCCCCAGCAAGTAAAAGTGGTTGGTATTAAAATTATATTCTATTAGCCGNTCTCACTGCTATTTGAAATTCCTCATATTAATTTGATAGTGCCCTCTTACTAACCATTCAGAGATACTGTCTTTTAACTTGAATAGAAACTCATTTCTGGATTTCTATGCAGAACCAGAGCAGGTACAGCCAAACCTTATAACAGCAATAGGTCCCCAGCAAGTAAAAGTGGTTGGTATTAAAATTATATTCTATTAGCCGTGCAGGAAATGCTTTTTTGATTGGTCCATCATATTTACGTTCTTTTAAATCTCAGCTCCACAGCTTGTTGATAATGAAGTCCAGGAGCGACAGTTCAAACCTCAAAGGCAAGTTGCTTTCGCAGTCTATGAATGAGTCGCAACATATGTCATTGACTGCTTCTGGTTCATTTATTGTAGATATTCAAGGATGAGATGAGCTTTCACCAGAAATGTATAGTTTCTTTTGTTTGAAAATGAGGAGTAAGTACAAAGATTGCTTGTTTATTTCTATTCTTGTCAGTGTTCTAATTTCTGCCATCTTTATTTTCATCTTGATCATGCCTCTCTTGAGTAGTCTCTGTCATTCAGTTAAATCCGGTTACTTCATGTAGAAGTCTAGGTTCCTATGCTGAGCCCCTAATATGCTTAGGCTATACGATAAACCATGTGTTGTTTACAAAGCTCAGGCAAGATACGCTTCCACAATTAATGGTCAAAATTAGGATATAGTGATCATTTGCCTTTCAATAATAAAATTTTTTCTATCCGATGAATTAAATTGGTGTTCATTTCTAAAACTCCTGCATTAGTGTGGTTAACCTGGTTTTTCTGTGCATTTGCTAATGCAGATAGAAGAGCACCTCTCTTAGCCGTAACAGATTAGGAAACAGCAATTTCAGCTTCACAACTGACCATCCGTTGATTGATCTTTGAATGTCCTTTCCGTATCACTTTTTCCTATTTCTTTCAATGAGGACATGTATAAAAAATTGACAAAAGAATGAGTGCAGCATATATTATTGTTGGTTGTTGAAATGAGTGCAGCATATACTTCTGTATCCTTCCTGTATATTGTGCATGACAAGCAATGAAAATGGAGGGGGAACATGATGTACTATTTTTCGTTTGCGTTTGGTGCACATATTAATCTGTAATGAATGTGGTGTGCAATTTACCATCGCTGAAAACACGGGTTGTGTTCCCTGATGGCGCTCCAAGCCGTGGTGGCGGTCTTAGTCGGTGCAGCAGAGTGCACCACACAGAATTATTCTGACTGCACAATCCGGATGGATTTGTCCCAAGTGAGGCATCAACCATGCGCTAAGATAACAATGATTGGCTTAATTAATTAATGGATTTAATTTCATGATAGTTCACATGGGATTACTTAGCCAACCAATGGTGACTTGGAGTTATACTTTATGGTAAGAGCTCATTTCGGGAGACGAGATTTCTAGTAATTTTAGTCTTGACGCTATGAAGCTTGTGAGACCTCCAAACATAGAGGATAAATTTTTTAAGAAAAAGGAAAAGCAGAACACATTCTATAATTCTCGTGATTTGAGATTCTTAATTGTTTGTCTAGGCTTAAAGCTTAAAAGGAGTTCAATTTAATTAAGAAATTATGTGAAGTATCCTTTTCATGAAGAAAATTTTCGTAAATCTCTTATGTTTAGATGGGGAGAAAAGTAGGAGGAAAATAAATTGAGGAAAGAAATTGAAGGTGAAGAGTTATTTTTCTGTTGTTTGCTTGTAGGAGAGAAAATGGGAAGGAAAGAAAATTTGCACAAAAAATATATGTAGGATTTAGCAAAAATTTTCTCTCTGTGAATGAAAAGAAAATAAATAGAGAGACCACAAAAAGGCAATTGAATCATTTAGAGCCTATTAAGTTTCAATTTTTATAAGGACATAGGTGTAATTTTATATTCAATAACTACTTTCTCTTCATTTTTTTTCCTTTCATTTTTGCCTCATCTAAACATAAGAAAAAATTATTTTCTCTTATTTTTTTCTCTTCATTTTCACCTCCCATCCAAACATAGCATTAATCTCCACATAAATGACATGCTTTTAACTGAATTAGAGAAATGGGCTACTTGATGTGTATGCAAGTAAAAAAAAGACATGCATGGCCCAACAAAAAAAGTAACAAAAGAAATATCTTTTGTGCATTTTAAGACATTTTAATTATAAGTGTTTCATCATTGAGAAATTTTTTTTTGAATAGTATAAAGACTCAATATTGTTCTTCTTCTTGGTCAAAAAAAAAAAAAAACTTTGCCCTTCTTCTATTATGTCCAATGGGGAGCTTGGTCTCCCATCTTTAAAAAATTATTTGGCTCCCTCAATTTTTTTAAAAAAATTTAATATGATCCTCCATAGTTTTTATATTCCTTTGGCCTAAGATTTTCCTTTAAATTTCGCCACTGAATATATCTCTCATAATTTTTTAATCGCATGTCTGAGACTACCATGATATGTAGTTTTGGTTTTTTTTGTTAATTATGTATAAACTAAGAAATGTCTTCATTTCGAATCTAACATGATTGACTTCTAATTCTATATGCTAATACAAATTGAACTTAATTACCTTTAATGGCAGTAAATCATTTAAAATACAAATCATGTGGAAAGCTGATCTTCCATTAGTGAAGTTCCTAAAGTAATTAACTACTACGACCTGCTACTCTTATACATTGACTATGGTCAGTGTTAGGAGAACTAACTTGGGCAGTGAAGCCACAAACGAAAGAAAATTGAGTGCATGAAAGAGGTACCTAAAGAGATATTTTTTTTATACAACCTTTGTCATGGCATGCAGTGTGTTCTCTCACCGTGGTTCCTTTATGAGTCAGCCAATTACTAAAATGTCACATCACGCACTAACTATCATTCAGCCGTCCGTGTTGTATAAAAAGTGAAACTCCTTTGTTTTCTGTTATTTCAAGAAATGGTTGTTATATGCAATATGCTGTTAGTGCAATACAGAATACACTAGGTTGGGTCTTACTCGGGGAAAAAAAAAATACAACACATTAATGCTCCTTCTTCTCCTTGTGATTGATCAAACGCTATACCTTTCTGCATTATTGGGTTGCACAGTTTAAACACCTTATAAAGCACCACAAGAAACTCCCTTATCTCTTCTTTTGTCGTTGCAGAAGCAAAATTCATGGGACTGGCACGCCCCTGACAAGACTTGCTCTTAGCTCTTAGCTTTTAGCTTTTTCAAAATTCTTCTAATGCTTCCATTGAAAGGTTCCACCCCTCACATGGACCAACCTGTAGAAAAAAAAAAAAAAAAAAAAAAGAGAGCCTTTATCATACACAATTATTCAATGATTCAATTATTCCAAAACGCTTCTGAGCTCATGGCGTCCAATAATGCAAGGCCGCTTGTCCCATTTTGCACTATTATAATTGAAGGCAAAGACAAAAATGTCAACAGATCTCCAAGTCTCATTTGGGTCACAATTAGTTATTCTAAATTTTTTGCCCTTAGCCTTTTAACATTTAAACTTTTTTAAAGACGTACATGATTTAGATTAATGTTAAGCATGCAAAACCTCCCTAATAAATGTATTTTCTTATAATATAGTTCATAATGTAAAGCAAGATTTGTCACCTGTAGCTTATATAAGTTGCTCTTAAGTTCTTTATGCAATATTCAATTCAACGAAGTTGTCCATTCATCACTGTGCACCTTACTATGTGACGATAGTTAGTGATGTATAAGCATCATTAGTGAATTAATATTAATACTAAGAACTTGTTAATGAAAAATAGTAAGAGTTTAATAAAAACAAGTTTAAGTAAGGTCAATGATAAATCTAAAAATAAATCAATAGGATGTCAAACTACAAAAATTAAAGATTCTCAAACATTTCTCTTAAGAATTTGATAAAAAAAAAAATTGAAACGCGGAGCCAATGCCCCTGATCCCTGGATCCGTCATTGAGTAAGGCCATGAAACTACTTGTGGAGTCATGCACAGTAATTATTAGAGTTGTGTAAGTAGCATTTTGGCATACTATACTTGACCTCTCACATTATTGAGGATGCCATCATCTTTTTCCCCATTTGAATCACAGTTGTAATTACCAAATATGCCTTGATTTTGTTCGTTTATATTTGACATATTTTCCAAGCTTGATGTTCATGAAATGAAATTGAAATTGGATGCTATGCTTATCCGCATGGATCTATTATACATATTCTTTTCCTCCAGCTTGGGCTAAAGTCTCATCACATTCACATTTAAAGTTTGTCATTCTTACTTCTTTCTCTTGTGACCTTCGTTTCTTGCTTTCCTTCTCTCTCTCTATATCTGATTGTGTGATTCAGGTTTCTTTTCTTTAATTACATATCTGTTTCTTTCACAACCAAAATAGACACTCAGATGCACTTCTTGCACTCTATGTTTCTTCTTTTATGGGGGTACCGAACTGTCTGTAGTGGGTTTGTTTTTATTTTGGTCAAGTCTTATACCGGTTTATCACATGACAAACTCTAGTTCACAGTGTCCATTTTCTTTGATTCTTCATAAAATTCATTGGGTTCCGTGCAACTTTTGGCTTCCCCAATAAAATTTGACCTTACACTTCTTGTCTCCCTCCTTAATATATGATATTCTAACTAGCCTGCTCTGGATTTTGCATCACTCAGTTATACTTGTGAGAACAGAGAACTTCTTTTAACTCAGAGTGGCTTCTGTGAGATAGGGTAAGAGGTTGAAATGGGGAAACTTGGTAGAATGTTGGACACTTTTTGCCTCTCTTCTGGCTCAAACTCCTGCTTCTGCTTAAATTCCATGGAATTTGAAGATGAGTTTGAGAAGAAGCCCTTGGTTGCAAGTGACACTGACCAGAAACTAAGACTGAAGGATGTAGTTGCTGGAAAGCAGACATTGGCTTTTCAATTGAAACCCAAGGTGAGGCTTCTGTTTTTCTTGCACTGAAGTTTCTATTGCTTCATTAATTTCTCCTCTCTCTTTCCTTCCTCAATTTTTTTCTCTCAATCTCTTGTCTGCCCCTTCCCCCAAGAGAAAAAAAAAAAAGTTTAGCAAGTTTGGTTTAAGAAAGCTTTCATATATATCTTTCTATTTATGGAATATGCAGATGGTGATACTGAGGGTGTCCATGCACTGCCATGGCTGTGCAAAAAAAGTTGAGAAACATATCTCTAAGTTGGATGGTGAGTAAAAATACCATCTTTTTCATTTCAAAATATATCCCTCAAGACCTTAATACAATGCTTTTAAATTTCCTTTAATTTTCTCTTTTCTGATTGTGTTTATTTTAAGTTCAGTGTTACAATTTTATCAGAAGCTAAACCAAATCTTATCAGTTACTGTAAATCAATTAAGATAAACCCAGTGAGGTTATCCAACTGTCCACCATTGGAGATAGATTATTTTAGCCCTCCTCCTGACAAATGCAGTGTCATCTTTGAAAAAGTCAATATAATTATTGTTTATTCTCAGTATGTGATGGTTCTCTTTTGTTCTGTACTATCAAATTTCTAATAATTGAGTTTTTCAACAGGAGTGAGCTCATACAAGGTAGATCTGGAAACCAAGATGGTAGTGGTTATTGGAGACATTCTCCCCTTGGAAGTGTTGGAAAGTGTTTCTAAGGTAAAAAACGCAGAGCTTTGGAATTCCCCATGCTGATAAAAGAAAATGGGCACTCAACATGCACTTCCAGCCCATTTAATAAAGACAAAAAATTGAAGCAGAATGAAGAAACCTCTGTCATTGTGTTTTTATTAAGTACAGATAGAGTATATATTATACCTATGTTGTTGCCAAGTTTCTGCCTTCTCCTGCAGGAAAGAAAAATTAGAAACAGAAGTGTATCTCTCTCTCTCTCTTGAGAGTTTTACATCTCTGGACACATTTGGTTAAGGTTGTAAGGTCTTGTATTGTCATTAATGGCTGAAAATTTCACTTCTGTTTGACCAAATTGCACAAACAAAATTTACATTACCTTTTCTTTGTATTTGTCGGATTTTTTTTTTCTTTTTTGCCTTATTTCTTTCTGTCAGAAACGAAGCTTCTATTTCAAATCTCGTTGCCATTAGTAGCAGTGACCAGAATTTTAACGTCATTATAGTTTTCTATTATTTATACTTAGAGATTCAACTTAAAACCTTGTAGCTAAGAAAGATTGGATTGATTCGAGTTACGTTGACTAAAGATCTTTGATTCATATTCTGCTGGTGATATTAGTAAGCTTTCACGTAATTGCAACCCTACCTTAAAACAACATAACTACCTCTTAAATTTTTAACTTAAAATCTCATTCAAAGTTCAAACGAATCCATTATAGAAAGAGCATTAATTATCTCTTAAAAAAAAAAAAAAAGAGCGATAGTCAAAGTTTGACTACCAAACTCTGTTTGGCTAGTGAATAGTGGCTTTGGGAGCACTACGGTGACTTAAACCTGGAATTGTTGGCGGGTATGTTTGGTAGATGTCAAACTAGTAAAATTTATTTTATTTTAAATATGTTTAATTGTAAAAATAAATTAAAAAAACTATTTTAAAAGTTCTTCAATAATCTCTATGCACACAAATAATTAAGAGGAAAATGCTAATTGCTATTTTGCATTATAATTCTCTCATCTACGAAAGAGAAAGGAGAAGATCGGGGCCCTCCGTATCAAATACGTTATTAATATAGTTTTGTTTTCATAAATTTGTAGGACATGTCAAAAAATTAGAAGGATGAGGGCCTTATATTATTTGAGAGGAATAATTATTGGGAAAATAGAATAAAGGTATGAAAAGACGAAAAAGAAAAACTACTTGGTTCGTCAAAAATTGTAAAATACAATTTATTCTGTTTATTCCAATATTTTTTTTCCTACTCTTCTTCTCTGGCTTTTTGTAACAAAATTTGTTTTTTTTAATTTTTTTTTTTTTACCTTGTTAAGAGTAAGTGTCGGTTATAGTAGAGGCTTTAAGTTTGATTTCCATATAAATATACAAGTTCAGTTAATTATTCAATACCAGAAATATAAAGATAATTTAAATAATGTATTGGAGGTCTTACCAAAAAAAAGATGTATTGGAAGTTTCACGTAAGGCTTATAAATTTATTAAATAAAATAAATAATATAGATGATTTTAATTGTTATTTTTATTTGTGATATTGATATTATTTATAATATTTAAAATAAAAATTCTATGATACTAATTAAAGTTAAATATATCATACTATAATAACGTGATAAGTATATATAATTTTTATATTTTATTAGATATAAAATATATTTTATTTTATTTTTTAAATAAATTTAAAAATAATCAACTTATACATATATTATTTATATATTAACTATTTTTTATGTATAATAATATACTATATAAATATTAAGAATATTTTAAAAAAATTCCTATTTAAAAATAGCTAATTTTTTAAAAATAAAATTTAAAGCTGGGCCTGAATTTCTGGATGCTAGCCCAGGCCGACTCTCATGAACGCAAAAGTCAAAACTAAAAGTCGTAAAAAAGAAAGTCGGTTTTTCCGTTACGTGCTGAAAGATGTTCTTGACAAATTACCTCGCAATTCCTTATCCACCTAGTCATTTTTCAGAGCAGTTATGTCGACGAATAAATAAATGGAAAAAGACAAATATCATGGTATTAAAAAATAAAATAAAATAAAAAACCAGGCGCGAATGCAGAAAGGGGGAAAAACGCAGATCATAGATTGCAGTTTCAGTCTGAAAGTCTAGTTCAAATCAAACGCCATGACCTCCAAAATCGTCTTCATGTGTTCTCTCCTTTTGCCTCTGATCTCTTATTCCTTCCAAAACGATAACCCTAAAACCTCGAATTCGACTCCATTACTTTCCGCGGCTCACACGGAGCTCACAAAATATGGCTTACCCGTTGGCCTTTTACCCGCGACCACAATTTTAGGTTACGCCGTGAACCAGTCCTCCGGCGATTTCTCCGTCCACCTTGGCGGTTCCTGCAAGATCACGCTCCCTCCGGATAACTACGTGGCCACCTATTCGAAGAAAATCACTGGGAAAATCGTCAAGGGTCGAATCGCCGAGCTCGAAGGGATTAGCGTTCGCGCCTTCTTTAAGTGGTGGTCCATCACTGGGATTCGCTCTAGCGGTGATGATATAGTCTTTGAAGTTGGGATAGTCACGGCTAAGTATCCATCGAAGAATTTCGATGAGACCCCAGCTTGCGAGGGTCGGCACTCTGCTTCTTGAAAGCTTTGGGGTCTTTTACTTATTCAGGTATTTCCGTATTTATGCTTTTTTGGGGTCATTGTTATTGAACTCTTGATTGTGAGATACTGATTGCTTCTTTTTCGTTGCTATATATGTCACTTTGAGAGGTAATTTAGAAAGAGATTTGATTTTTTAGTTGCAGGCTATCATTTGAATTATATGTGCTTCTTATTTCTCCAGCTTAAAGGAATCAAATTTATCATATATTCCTCCCACTAGTGAGTTGATAAGCTATATATTCTGTATGGCATGAATAGCTCCTATTTGTTTTCGAATGATACTCTTTTTTGACTTTTTTTTATTTCTCAACTTTTTGTTGACCGTTCTAGAATGGAGTTTTATTTACGAGAATTTAGCTTTAGACAGGATAGAATGCTAAAAGAGAAGCCTCCAATTACTCCATCTTTTCATCAGCATACATGAATCATTCCCCTCTTTATGACATGGACCTCAAATAAATTTACCTACCTGGTTTGGTTGGTCGTGAGTGTGAATTGCAACCAGTGATAAATTTGAACTACAAGTAACATGGGTCTGAGATCTTGAGCATATTATATCCATATATTCATTAAACTTCAAATGAGATTTTTGTTAATACATGCAATGCTAGCAAGAATTATACATGCTTTATTTATTATATTAACTGAGGCTCTTTTTTCTTTTTCATGTTGACAAGTTTTTCTCCTTTTCAAATATATTGTTATCTTCGCTTCTTGGCTTACTTTATAATTATAGACTTATGGTACATAAAATAAATGAGTAGCCATCATATTCATGTGTAAAGTCTGGGAAAAGCTTTTGTTTTCTGTGAACTATGTTTCTGTATCTTTTTTATAAAGTTGTTATTGGAATTTAAAAGTATTTTATCATCATAGCATTATCAGCCTCAAGATTGTATGTGGCCTTTCTACTTGAATTTTCTTGTAGTGCATTGCATTTACAAGAATGTGGGTTTCAATTTTAATAAAGTGCTTTTGTTATCTTCTCTACTTTTTTTTATTAATTACCTTAATCTCTTTTTACTTTTGAGTATTAGTTTCAAACATTCTAACAAGTTGGTTTCTTGTGAAACCAAGGAAGTTATGTGTCTTAATCCAAATACCCAGTAGTGTTCTCATGTTGAATGTTAAAAATTTATTTGTAATCTGGTTCTTAATTGATCTTATTTCATCTTTTAGTTGTCTCGCCTGTCATTTCACTGAAAAATGACTCATGTGGCTGACCCCTTCTTGAGAGTAAGAGTTTTTGGAATTTAATACCTTTTTTATGTCTTGTTCGCGCAGTCCTATTCTTATTACTAACTAACTATTAGGTGAATGGTCAAAAAATAAAAACTAGCAGGTAGGTGGTTGTTTTCGGGCCTGGTTTTATTTAGCTTTCTTTTGGCACTACCAAATCTGCCAACAGCACCCTTTTATATCCATTAAGATATTTTTTTGTGGCCTTCTGGCATTTGCTTGAATAATATAGTTTGAAGATACTGTTTCCACCATTACAGTATTTGATAGCCCCATGCACCTACCACCAAGCATAGTTGCCATTACCAGCCGTTAGTTCTCCCTAATTAAAAGTGCTCCTTGGTTTTACAAGCCACTGGAGATATTTGGAGATCTGAACTTTATTGGTAATAAATTATTCCACAATTATTCACTGGCAAGTTGGTGTACTTAGGCCCGATTTGATACATTGAATGAAAATCATGGAATCAGAATGAGAATCAAAATGGAATGAAATGGCTTTGATACATGGAATCAATATGGAATGTAATTCGAATCAGTAGTAAAAGATATAAATACCCCTTATTTAGAAATACAACAAAGATGAACTCTATTCATATATATGAATATGTGATATAAATTTTATCCAATTTTAAAAGCATAAATCAATCAAAAATATCATAATTATTAAAAACTATAATTATTTTTCAGTGTGACCCTTCAAATTATTTTTTAGTGTGCCCCTGAAAAGTAAAATTTATTCTCAAAGAATGTTAATCACTTTGACTGTACATAGACATAAAAAAAAAAAAAAAAACACACTTTTCAAAAATTAATCAATAGTACAAGGTGAAGAGGTTTTGTGCATAAAGATAAAGATGGTTTTAATTTTTGGGTGTTTGATAGGTTTTATGTAATAAGGATAGCTTGAGTCATTGAGGGCAGGTTGGACAAAGAAAATTTTTAGTCCATTTCATGGAGCATGGAATCACCATTCCCACTTCTCAAGGTGGAAATGCTGATTCCCACTTTTGCGGAATCAAGACTGGAATGAAATCACCATTCCATGCCTTTTTTTTTTTCGTTATCAAAGATAGGAATAGCCATTCCTTAGAATAGAGCATAGGATGGAATTACTATTCCGTGTACCAAACATGCTCTTAGTGTTGATGATGTTGACTAATTTACTTACTTAGATCCACTTAGTTGGGTTCTTAATTGCTATCTATGGTTTGGAAGAGGGATTTGATCATCATTTAAAACAAGATGCATATTTTGTAGATGTATAGTCGAAAACTATCTGACGTACCTGAAGGCCTTTTAATTTTGTCAAATACACCAGTCTTGTGGTTCATGAAGTATTAGGCTTCTTAACAAAGCGAAAATTATAAACATGATGCTTCATTTTCTTCAGATGGGCCACACAGAATGGCCTTTTCATAATTTTAACATCTACAGTTCCGAATAATCCTAAAATTCTATTTTGTGGTGAATTTCAAAGTTAAGCTTGAAATTTAATGCAAATATTCATCTGGTTGTTTACTTCAGAACCCCAGACCTAATTATAGCTCAAAATACTGATACGATGACCTTGTCAGGTGGGTACTTTACCTCACTCTTTTTATCCTTCTTGAAGGTGCATCTTTTGATGTAGTATCCATAGAGAAGTTTGGGATGTGTTCGTGAAGTCTAAAAAGCATGGTCAGCAGATATATTTTCGATCCTGGCTGTTTTAGCTATATGCATGCTCCATTGATTGTAGATGTCATCATTGAATATGATATGGTCTTAAAGGTGTGCAGATCATTCCTGACGCTATTAGAGGTTTAGCCGTTTAGAATTTGGGTTTGGAAGTAAAAAATAAACAAATAAATAAAGGGTTTGCATGTTGCCGTAGAGCATATAAGATACTTTATGGGTTTGAGGTTGTCTGATCTTATGTTCTTGGTTGCATAAACCCATTGCTGTTCTCATGATCTTTTGGTTTGGGTTGATATAATGATATAGTTATCTTTTCACTGTCGTACTCACACCTCAATTCCATTTTTTAGACAAGGGAAGATCATCTGAACGTCGAAGTATTATCTTTGCTTTGACGTTGAGCAATTGTCTAACTTAAATGCGGCAAGAGAACTTATTCAGATGTTTCTGGTGTATGCTCATTACAAAAATTCTTAATGCTAAAGTTATGCATGGCAGTGTAATGTAAATTTGCCTTTTGTTTTTGTTTCCCTTAAAAAAATCTATAATTTTTTTTTCTTGGTTCATACATAAAACAGGTATTTTTCGTGTCCTAGAATCTATGCTATTATGCTATATGCTAGTTTACCTTTTTCTTTGTTATCTAACGTTAGATTACATTTTACGAAGTCTCGGTTCTTGACATTTTGTCTCCTTTATGCAGGGTACAAGGTACTTATTCGCTGCCTCTATCACTTTATGGGTTAAGTAATTTGATAGTGTCAAGTGTCCACTATAAAGTGCAAATAAACTTAAAGCCACTTGTATCGTCTAAAATATGATGTTAGTGCATATTCATGTAATTGTATATATGCCACGACGAATCTACTATCCTGTCACTTGATGGACATTTTCTTACTTCTGGCTACGCTGTTAGTGGTTGGACACTTCAATAAGTTCACTGGGAACGTTTCTTATTTGATATATTCCCTTTTGCCGTTTATAAATTAGTATATAACCTGCCTTTCCAAAGTTGTTGCCATGTGAAGCGCTCCACTTTTCCTGGGGCGAATGGTATTGGTGGCCTGAATCTTTCTTAGGAATATTTTTTTTGTCATACGGCGATTTATTCTTTTTTTATTCAAAAAAATCTACGCTAATGGGATAGTCTTATCTCTTTTATATATATCCTATTTGGTTCTAATATATTTTATGTTTAACCATTAGGGTGCTTCAAGGGACGTGTATTATGATTTAGACCTTAGGATTTAGATGTGGTTTGATTATCATGTGCCGCACTTAAAAGCATGAGATATCTTAAGGTTTAAAAGCACTTATTTCAATTGCTGATTAAGAATCTTTGTTAGCACGAGTGTGTTGTGTTATTTACAAATGAAAAATACTTGTTTGGCTAAAAAAATAATAAATATTTTGATATTAGAATTTGTATCCGAAGTTTTGCTTTGCCTGCCATATGTCTACATAGTTATCCATATTATAACCATTAAAAGTTCTATTGATTATTTGATTACTGTAAAAGTCATGGTAGCAATTGGAAAGGACTCATGGTTTTAATGAGTTTATTTATTATTTAAAAGTGATTATAAAGGTTTGTGTGAGATTTATTACATGGAGCGTGTTTGGGAATGCATGCTTTTAGAAGCATCCCAACAGCTGTTGCATTACCATAATCAATTTTTTTACCGTTATTGCGCGTGGTAAAAATAACATAATAGCTATGCATGTTTTTCAACACTCTTAGCAGTTATCGTGCGTAAGCCGCATAAGCTAGAAAAAGAAGCTTTTGATTATAATCTAAATTGCAATTGTTACTGTTAATTATGTCTTTTATCAAATTATCCTTCAAATTCATTACTACGTTCACTAGCCTAAGCACTTCACACATGTTTTTGGTAATTTAACACCTAAAAGCAATTTTCTTTATACAATTCAAACAAAACAGATTATTATAAAATTACTTTTGAAATAACATGTCCAAATATAAAAATTAATTTTCTCATAATCAATTCATCCAAAGTTGATTATACATAAAATCAATCCTTCATATAATCTATTTTTCACAACTAATCCAAACAGCTTAGGTTTTCATGCAAGCAACTCTTCAGTCGGTTACGATGTAGTGTGCAATGGGCATTGGTGCAGAAGAACCGTTAAAGGAAAATGTACATCAAATATTATTGTTTATTGGTAATTGATCGAAGGTATTGGACCTTGTAAATTTGTTTGGCTTTTCCTTTTTCCCCTCCTAATCAACGATAGACTTTTGGTTAAAGGAATGAGACATAAAAGAGTTAGTCTGAAATATTAGCAAGTAAAATAGGGTAACTGAAAGTTAGAAAACAAATGGACAGAAGTGGGGAACAATAACCAGGGAGGATCCACCGCCATTAAGAAAAGGCCGGCAACTTCATAACATAATCAAACACACTCAAGTGGGGGACAATAACTAGCCGTGACCCAGCATTCTTTATTCTCATTATCTTAATTTGACGCCAAATCAATGATGCTTTCTTCCTTATTATCATTACCCTCAAAAGAGTAAACACTGCATTGCCTTAACTGAAATTTCATTTCATTTAAAAACACTTAAAAGCATGTTTGCATTACACTCCAAACTCAGCTTCACCTTTTCTTATCATGTTTGGTAACCAAAATCAAAAACAATTCTTCTCCTCGGAAATCTGCATAACTGGGTTTTGGCTGAAGCAAGTGACACTTGCATGGATTTTAGATACTGTGCTTCGATTTTGGGGATATTAATTTATACCCTTTGTGGTAATTTTACAGAAAAAGTTCAATTTTTTTAACTTTAATTTAAACAAAAATTAACCTTGCAAATTTTATTTTAAACATTATCTCCAAACATAACCAATCTATCAAAATTCATTGTTTTAAACTCAATTCTCCCAAACCCAATTTTGGTCATAATTAATTCTACTCATAATCTAATCCAAACATGCACTAATCTCATTTTAACAAACAAAAGAAAAAACACATTTAATCTCATATATATGATAAGTGAAATGAAGTTAATACTTTACACTAGTAAATTGTGATGACAACATTTTGAAAGTTATCAGCACCAAATAACAACTGTTACTAAATAATCCAACAAGGTGTAAGAAATTCGTAGTAAGACAAAAAAGAAAAGAAAAAAGTGTGTCTCTCCATGAGCAAGTAACGTTATTAATATTCTATTTTGAGATGCTCTTCTTACTATTGGGCTAGGTAAAAATTTACTGAGGATGTGAGAACAATCCAATTGAGTTCATGCAAGTGTTTCTTATTTATATTTGTTTAATTTTATTCAAGCTCAAACCTTTATTGAGTTTGAACAAATTTGAATCATGCTGTTTGGAACATCCTATCTAGTATCCCCCTTCTCAAAAATTGCAAACGAAATTCATATATCTTGTAGTTTGACTCATCAATCTGCTATCTTGTGTTTGAAAATTGTCATTTTATCCTCTTGTAATTCAAATTTGATAACCCNTTTATCCTCTTTTAATTCAAATTTGATAACCCTTGAACTCCATCACTCTATGTTGTAATGGAAAATGATATATAATTGGTTCAAATCACAAATTGATAACGGCTTAAGTTATATGGAGTTATTTGATTTCTTTTTCTAGTTAAATAATTCAAAATTTTAGAGGGGGTTGGCACTTGGCACACACACGTTCAAATTACAAGCCTGTCCCATAAATCTTAAGGGTGGTACTTTAGGGAATGACTTTCAAAAGATTGAGTAATGCTTCCGCAAAGTGACAAAAATATGGTTATCTTTTTTTTTTTTTTTTTTTTTTTTTTTNTTTTTTTTTTTCTTCTTTTAGGCTATGTTTGTTTTGATATAAATAATTTTAAATGAACAATTTTCTTCTTAAAATTTTTTAGTTATTTTTTAAAACAAATCTTAGAAGCTATTTTTGTTAAAATAAAAAAGAGAGTAAAAAAATAAATAGCAGTTGAAGTTGATAGATATCGTAAATATTAGTAACAGACAGCAGAGCACCCTCTTCTCAGCAAAGGAAATTGGTGGCTACTTTTCTGAATGCTCTTCCATAATTGTCTCTAACGTGCTTAGGTGAGGGAAAAGTTGAGTCCTTGTATGAATGAAAGATAAGGTGGGTGAAATAACAACTTACAATAACTCAGTCATTTCCTTTTCATCTACCTCATGAAACATGTATATATGGGAATGCATTCTGCTCACGTTCTATTTTACCATTAGTTAACAAGCTACATGATCCTTTCCCAGCAAAGTGTAGTAACCCAGAAAAACACTCAAATTTAGTACAGATTAAAAGCTAAAACAAAGAAATAGCAATCCTGACAGTGTGCATTTAGTGGCCATAATATGCAGTTGCTCCCAGGAAGTAGTTGGGTTTCTAAGTAGAAAGGTGCTTTATTTCAAAGGTTGATACTTGACAAGAGCACATTGAGTGCATGTTTCTTTGTGGGATACAGAGATTCATTTTGGTGAAGAATGCAAACACGTAAACGTTGTAGTCAGAGCAAATATATAAGGTTAGGTTTAAGAGACCCACATGGGGTGACGACCTCACACTCAGTAGTCACTAGAGGCCAATAGAGGATAATGAATGTCTAACAATATCGCAAGGCCAATTCCTATAACTCGGCGCAATTTCAGACTTGTCTTTTCGATCATGCTCATCCACTACCCAGCATGGCCATTGCAAATGACTCTTTTTCTTTTTTTAAAACAGGAATTTCATTCAAAATAGAGTGATATAATCACTATTCTTATAAAAAAAATAAAATACTTCAAAATAATATTAAGAGATGTTACTAGTTACATTAATATAAAAAATTGATCAAATAAGGTTAATTTGAATATTTTTTTTAGAGGAATAAGCAAATCAAGTTGTAGGGTGGTTCAAATGAATGATACAAGTGTATTTCTTTTTTCAAAGTTCAAAATATATAAAACGATGAAAAAAGAAAACATCAACCACGTATTGAAACCCAATTACACAGAAAATAATAAAGATATGAACGTAACAAGACCTAATATTGAGAACACAAAAAAGGAAATAGAGATATGAACTGGCCAAATATTTTTGTTTCTTTTGTTAAGTGTGAATCCAGTCAAATATGGTATAGAACTAACACCATGTCACCACCCATAGAAGATTAGGAAAAAAAAATTACCAAATATAGAAGTTACGGTAAGCAGGTGAAATAATTGAATATTGTTTGAAGAATTTAATTTTGATGTAAAAAAATGTACATAATTACTTAATCGTATATTATTATGTACAAAAAAATTATTAAAATAATTTATTATTAACTTATTTTTTAAATAAGCATCTAGTACAAAATATCAAAACACCTGTTATAATTATATAATTATTTTATTTATATTAAATATAATCAATAAACAAAATAACTACATACTTCATATATCATAACTATCATAACTCTATATATGAATTGAATCTCATAATAGTAAGGATCTGTTTGAGAGTTTGAAGTGAGGGGAAAAAAGAGAAGATGAGAGGAAAGAGAGGAAAAGGAAGCGAAGGGAAAATAAGGAGTTTTCTTCTCATTTGTTTGGATGATTAAAATGAGCAAAAAAAAGAAAAATAAATAAAAAGTCCTATTGTAAAATATTTTTTAATAGTTTATCATTTATTATTAAAATAGACATATTTAATATAATACACTTATTTCTTAATAAATGGGTAATGGATTTAAAAAAAAAATAAAGGTATAATAATTATTTTAATATATTTATTTTTTAAACCCTCAAATTTAGAAAAACACAAAAATAGACTAAAAAAAGAGTATGAAAGTTACATTTTATCCACTGATCTTCTATCTTTTTTTAAAATAAATCTTTCAAACAAAAAAAAAATAAAGTTTTATTCCTACTCTCTCTTTCTCTTTCCCAACTATAGTTATATGATTTCACAAAGTGTATGAGGTGCCTTTAGAACCTTTTGTATTTCTTTTCTTTATTTGTTTAGTTTCTCGCACTTGGGGTCCTTACCCGTTTTTTTATTTGAGTCGAATCTTTTAGGCTTTGGCACTTGCCTTAAATGTATAAACACCATTTCTCAAAGCAGAAGCGAGGCGACCCCCGACGCCCAGACGAGGAGGGAGCAGAGTTTGAGAGTTGTCAAATCACACACACCCACCAATAACGCTACTGGGACGGCTGCCACCTGCTGAGTGGCGAAAGTGAATTGTGCTGCACCAAAGAGCACAATAAAAAGTGTGAATGAGTCATTAAGTAAAAGGCTACCAAATCATCATGTTTGACGTGCATCTTTAAAAAGATTGACTCATTCTTTTCCACTGTTTTGAAGATTCTCCTTAACACGTTTTTAAGTTTAGGTGATTGCTAAGCAACGAAGGGAGTATACTCTTTGATTTTGGTGGGATTCATATTTTAAAAATAGCATAATTATAAATAAATTTAAAAATTAAGTTATTTATTGTGAGTTTAATTTTAAAATAAGATGATAAAATTAAAGATTAAATATATTAAAAAAATTATTATTTATGATTATTATTAATATAAGTTTATCTTATATTACTATTTATACATTTTACAATAAATTAACTATTCTAACAAATATAGATAACTCGTTTTTTTGAGATATTTACAATAGTAATAATTTTTAGATGTTAATCCTATTAAAACTCTTCAAATGAGAGAGTGGTATTGCCCTACTCCCATTTTGAAGGGAGACAGTATAATAGACACCTTAAGTTTAACTCTTTTTATTTTTTCATAAAACCCACAACTTATATACTAGTACTCTAATACTTTATCATTTTTAATATTTTTAGTTATGATTTTAAATTTAAACACAAAACTTATAAATTCTAAAACAATTTTAATACCACTTAATTACCAACAATTTAGTTATAGTAGTTTATCATTTACATTATTAACTCCATATTGGTAATTTGGTATGTGTCACTAGTCGTCTTCACAATTATTGGCTATTCTACCAAGCGATTATCTCCTTTCACATATTCATTTATTTATGAATGATGTTTTCAGAATATGTACAAATTTGGTTATTTATGAATAATGTTATAGATACACAATTTCTTTTATAAATAATATATTATTAATCGCTTTTCAATCTGTTTAAATTTGCCTCTAAAAAAATTAACAGCCAAATAAATTATATAATTAAAAAATGATAACCATGTATCTAAATACATTAATCATATAATTTAATACAAGATAGTCATATTTATAATAAAAACAACCACATGCATTTACAAGATGAAAACATTGTAACTTTTATGTGACTATTTTTTATTATTTTATTTATACATATAATTATCATGTGTTAATTATATTATTGATTTAGATGTTAGGTTTTTGGACTAAAATTTTGAACTGGGATTGTAATTGTATGCGATACAAACACTTAAAGAAATATTAGAAATAAATTTGTTCATTAGAGATATAAAAGAATAGAAATTCAAACTTTAAACTTAAATCTTTTTAAGAAATTTATGAGTTAACTATGATGTGTATTTATAATTATATTATTTTTAAGTAAACTTAGTTTATATACAAATCAGGTACGTTGAATTATTAATCCCACTTAAATTTGTATACAATGAACCAAAATCATATGTAGAATTTCTGATTAGCCCAATTAACGTAGGTTGAGTTTATCCAAGTATCTCTAGAGACTTACATGGAATGAATGATCAAACACTCCACGATAGTTATTTAAACATTTAATACTAGTAAATAATTTTCCCAAAATGAATTACTTTAAAAACACAAAATAAATAGTTTTTGGATAACGTTACTCTCACGCGCCAATTTATACCAAGGTGAAAACACGTACCAATGACACAAGGAATCACTGCTTTAGCCTTTATGTACTTTTTCTGCAGTCTTATTCACAAAAATTTCAATTTTTTTTGTCAATAAATTCACAGAATTTTCAATGGACACAACTGCCCTCTGTCGTGTATGTGAGTAGCACAGCACGAGCACGGAGCACCTAATAATTTTTCACGGGGTACCTTAAGCAGAATGGTTTTCCTCGTCTCTTGTTTTTCTTGTTTCTCCTTCTACAGGATTTTTTTTTAACATCGCTTCAAAGTAGAATAGGTTCAGACGAAGAGGTAGACATAGAGAGAAGGAGCTCTGGAGAACCAGATCGCCGCACCTATCTTCAACAAAACGAAGCAGTTCCGAGCTATAGTCTCAGGCACGGCGAATCCGCCGCCGGCCACCGTCTGAGTCTCTTCGGAGGGTATTTATGTCTTTTTAATAATTTAAAACTGAAAGGAGTGGGTAGATAGGGAAACGAACGAGAGTGCGAATAGCCGTGCAGCAGAGCCAAGCGCTGCTTTCAAACCAACGCATATTCTCAGACGCTCCCCACCCGCGCGTGTGTTTCTACCTGCTCCCTTCTCTAAAACGTGAACAACTCGTACAAGTTCCCTCTTAACCAACTAACAACGAAGTTTCTGTTTGGATTCATGCTCTTTCGGAGCAAATTTTTCTCCTCTGGCCCATCAAAACCCTTGATTCGCCACCATTAGCTGAAGGTATCTAGTGCAGATTCATCTCTAACTTCTCTTGGTTTTCGTGGAAAATACTTGTTCATTTTGCGTATGTTCGACTCATTTTCTCCGAAGATCCGTTCCTGCTTTTGTTTGCTTTGGTGTCTTTCCATTTTGTTTTTTTACCTTCAGAATATGCTTCTGTTTATATCGTAATTTCGTAAAAATATATGCTTTGGTTCGTTTATATTCCCATTTGATTTTTTTTTTGGTTTTGTTTTCTGAAAGCTCCCTTGATTTCCTTCTGGTAAATGGGCGCAATGCATATAAGAAGAACTGCTAATCATCATATGTGTGCCTATTTTGCGTTTCTTCTCACCTCTTTACGTTAAGTTTGTGATTTTATTATTATTATTATTATTATTTTTGTATATTCTGTTATTTTCTATTTCAGAAAGTATTTATGGCATATAAAAATAAATGTGGTTTTCTGATTCAGTTATGTCTTTAAAACGTTGACGGGAGGTTTTTAAATTATTACACTTTTAATTTCTTTGAAGCTTTTGCATTATTTCATTGTGGGTTGCTTAAAATGGGGAAGAACAGATTGTTGTAGTGGAGTCTGATTTATGTGAGATTTTTCTTTTAACCATGGTTATATTATAATTGGAGTTATTTACGTTAATTTCGTGTCTCATGTTATAATTTTATATGTTGTTTGGCACATTGTGTTGAAGTCCTGAGCCACATTGTAGTGTTCAAGTATTTGAATTGCCATAGCATTTGGTTTGTTGAAGGGAAAACGGAGTAGAACAATGCAAAATGAAACGGCAGTGGAAATATTATCTTTGGAATTCCAAATTAAGCAAGCCTAATTGTTATCTAAAAATTGGTTAAATAGTCTTCTTTTCCGTTTGGTATAATAAGCAAGAAGTTACTTATTAGTTTCCTTTTTCTATGCCTTTATGGAATCGAGTGGAGTTTTAATTTATGCATAACCCAAACTAATATGTATCTTCCTTCGAACATATAAACATGCTTATGATATTATTTCTTTCCTCTTGTCAGACAAGGGCCATTCAGTTGTAGCATTTAGCATTTGCTAATGGATTTAGAGGAAAAATTCCTTGCGAAAGGTATGAACTTGATCTTCTTCTTAGTCTGTTTTCTATTGGTACAACCATTTGTTTTCCTTTTTGTTGTATCTGTAATGCTGAATCCTACCTATCGTAGTTTTAGTATCTATATTATATACATTCTATCTTAACAGTGGGATGTGGTTTCTTTTAGAAGGCTTTTTGTCCATATATATCGTCATTTTCTTCATATCTGCATGATTTGTTACCTTGAGATTTTATGTGCTAGATCAGGAATATAGAACTTACTACCCTTTTGATTTAAGACTTTATTTTGGGAATCAGTATTGTAATAAGATGATCTTTTGGCTGCTGAACTATTGGTGAATCCTGTCCTTTCTGTGAGCTCAAAAGTAGAATTTGTTTAGCTATTAGCATATGATGTAAAATCTTGTAATAATGAACTACATAAAGTAACACTAACACGATTGATGTACCTAACAATTGCATATGCTTGAGATCGAGCCTGCTGTATGACTATTTCTTTAGATTCAAGAATCAATGTTATATAAGAACAAGGTTGCATGGTATTAATAACGACTGAACACCAAAGGGTATGATTGGAATAGTCTGTTGTTTCCCCATTAGTCTAATAGAACTGTAGAAGATGGTTGTGGCTATGGACTGCTTAATGGCAACATCTGACTGCCTTTACTGGCATTGTTTTCATTATCTGGAATTATGTCTTACTAAATAAAAAAAATGACGGTTTTCTTAATCTTATATGGAAGTCTTTTACTTTGTGAAAACCATAAGGTATCCTTTAGGAAAATAACATGAATATGTGGTATAAGAGTTTCCATATTAAAATGTTTCCTAACAATCTAGTTAAGCTTATGAAGTCTGTCCACAAAACCTATTTGACAGTTTCTGTCAGTAAGATGATTTTTGGTCTTCTTTGTTAGGTATGTCCTATATTCCAAAAAATTATGTTTTTGCATAAATATTTTCTTATAGATGTTGTGGTAGCATATTTAATAGTCCATTTTTTCTTTAACATATGAGACTATTAAAAATTGTGTCCTCTTGATGATGTTTCTTTTCAATCATATGAGACGTATAAATTCCTTAATGTAAGCTTCTGTTATGGACAGTATATTTATTAAGAATAGATTGACATTTATTTTTTTCCAATGGAGTGTATATTGTAGAATTTGTCTGGTGTTATAAATGCTAAGAGGGCAACTATTGAATTCAGTGGGTGGCAGAGTAGGAAGCTTACTTAGTTGAACTGCCAAAATAGGCAGTGATTATATGTTACAATAATGTCTATTTTTTAACCTTGCTATTTAATGTTAATCTGAAGTATATCATATATGGAATGAAAAGGGGGAAGGGGTACATCGTCCCACTAGCTGTCAATGTAATTGCATTTATTGAATAGGCCTTATAGCAGATCAGTCTCGGTGTTGGTTCAACAACAGGATTATTGGATTCAAATATCAGATACACTATGGGTATCTGGTTTTATTCACATATAGCTGACCTCATCTGCCAAAAACATGGCCAGACTTTTTTTCTATCACACACACAGACATAGACATAGACACAGAAGGGTTCTTCCAACCCTAACAGTGACGCCTTGGCCTCAGCTGCTCCTCCAGGAGTCGCTTCTACAGTCTATTATGAAGATGCCTCACTAGTGTCAAATTTTTTGAGATATCTCTTCTTTGTCTTCTCATGATAGGGAGGATCTGGTGTTTAGAGGTATCAACTTCTGAATCCCAAAATTTCTTCAGTAATCTTACTTCAATTTTCTCTTTTGGTTATTTGAATAATCTCAGAACACCGGGGTGTCCATGTGTATTTCCTCTCACAGCAATCCCGTATCTCTCGGGTGTTAATCCTTGTTGTTAGCCGATATTGAGAAGATCTGATCCTCATTGTTTGTAATGGTTTTTGATGAAGGTTCTTTTGTGTATAAATCTAACCGATCCAAAATGGTTAGTGTCTTGTATACTTCCTATTAATTTATATTCTGGATCTTTTGTTAAGATTTGTGCATTTCAATTGAAGAGACCTGATTCCAGGCCTTTTTCTTGGCAAAACTTGCGTAGGACTGTTGAAACTAATCTTCATCTGGAACGACTTAAACCGATTCACGTTTGTCTCTGCTTCCCTTAAATGGTTTTGCATGATTTTTTTTGTAATTTGTATTAGCATCTGCTTATGATATCATCATTGGTCATTGCAAATTTTTCAAGCTCTTAAGTTTCAAGTAGGATTTTTCTGATGTTGTTACCATTGATGCAAGTAGAATTTGTTCAAGCAACCAAAAGAAAGGGGGGAAAAAAGAGGAATGTGTTCAAAGACACTAATTATTTTCTAAATAGGAGTTAATACCAGGATGCTGTTTCTTAATTAAGTTGTTTTGAATTTGATGTACAATACAAAGAGTCAAGGCAGTTTTACCTCAATAATTGGATAGTCTGTCCAGATGTTCTGAGTTCTCTTGGAATTTGCAAATTAATCTTTCATTCATGATTCTCTCCAGATTTACCAATATATTTCATTTCCTCTTTGTGTTCTTTTGTTTTTCCACACAATTCAGTTCATTTTATTTACATTGAGATCCGATGGGCTGCCTTCATACTGGTACTACACTTGGTTTGTGCTTTTTATCTTTCTTATTCTTTGTTTGTTGATTCAATTTAATACATTATTTTGTTAATCTATTTCCCTTCTCCTGGGTGAGGAGAGGAATCTGAGATAGTCCAGCTGTATCTAATGGCATTATAAGGGAATGTCAACGCACCTTATGTGGGGCAGATGAAGTCTTAATGTTTTTACCTTTCTAATTCTTCAATCATTACAGAGGCAAGAAAAGGTGCTAAACATGTGCTTATTTAAAAACTGCTCCTCAGCCCATCCACCCTGTATTGTGAAATATTTTGCTTATGTTGTCTTCATACATGTTATTTATAGAATCTATTGATGTATTGCTTGTTTTTCTGCTGCAAGATGTCCCTTGTGTAGAAGTGGGGCTAGGTTTCTCCATTAAATTTATAGATCTGGTGTTAGTTAGCATTTGCTGCTTGATGCATAAAAGATGCTTGTGTAAAAACATAATCTTGTTGATAGCACTAGTTTTTTGCTTCTTAGCTCACCTGACTTAGATCTATGTATGAGGTTGTAATCTGAGGTTAAAAAGACCCTGGAAAGGGGGTAATGGCGTCTTTATATCACACATATAATACAGGAGTTATGATGGTTGAGTGAGAGAGAGAGGAAATGTTAATGTGGCTTTGTTAAATCGGGTGTGGGGAAGCAACTGACCATGAAAAAGGATCTGAGATTCTTTTTATAAGCTTTGTAGAAATGAAAATTGATAACATGTGTCAAGAGTGGAATGGTTCAGATTTGATGTCATAACAAAGTAGGACCACTACTGCATGTATGAGAGGGAATTTAATCTGGATTATTTTACTNGTTAAATCGCGTGTGGGGAAGCAACTGACCATGAAAAAGGATCTGAGATTCTTTTTATAAGCTTTGTAGAAATGAAAATTGATAACATGTGTCAAGAGTGGAATGGTTCAGATTTGATGTCATAACAAAGTAGGACCACTACTGCATGTATGAGAGGGAATTTAATCTGGATTATTTTACTCAGATTCCCCTTCTATGCATCTTGCTTTGATGGGACTTGTAGTTGCAAACAAGCATTTACTGAAGAAATCTGCAGTCCTTGCTATATCTCTTAAGTTAATCAAGTTGTGTGTCTGTGAGTCTTTGTTTTATTGTTTTACTGCAGGTTTTCTTCTGAATCCATAGGGGGCTTACTTTTGTTCTTGGTTGTTATTGCTGTCCAGTTTCTGGTGTTCAAAGCCTATCTTCTAGTGTGCAAAGCACTCCAGAGAAGAATGGTCACTCAGATGACGCTTCAAGAAGTCCAGAACTCCTTCAGGAATTCTTGAAATCTGGTCCAAAGAAGGAACTTCTTCGAACATGCTTTGATAAGGACAAAAAGAACATTTCATCAAAAAGCAGGATGACAGATACTAAGTCAACCAGTAAGACAAACAAGAAACAGGACACTAAAAGGGCTTCGAGTCTCAGCAACCAGCCCTTTGGGAAGCAACACAGAAAGGGTGAAAACCCCACAAGACTCATGCCAGCTCCTGACATGTCTTCTGATTTTGGAAATTCAAACTCCTGGATCTGTAAAAATTCTGCTTGTAGAGCTGTTCTATCTATAGATGACACATTTTGTAGAAGGTGCTCATGCTGTATTTGTCACCTTTTTGATGATAACAAGGATCCCAGTCTTTGGTTGGTATGCACATCCGAATCTGCTCAAGGAGATTCATGTGAGCTATCTTGTCACATTGAGTGTGCTCTTCAGCATGAAAAAGTGGGAGTTGTTGATCATGGGCAGCTGATGCAACTAGATGGTAGTTATTGTTGTGCATCTTGTGGTAAAGTTTCAGGGATACTTGGGTAAGTGTTCTTCACCTGTTTCATGGATCGTATGTGTTCATATGGTCGTCTGCTTTTGCTCTATTCTATCCTCCTGATAATTTTTCCTTCAAGGCCTGCTGATAATAATTTTTCCTTCAAGGCAGTTGCTCTTTCTCCCCCAGAAAATTACCATACTCACCAACTTGGACAAAATAGCAGTACTCCAACAAGTGTGCAACAACTGCAGTTTTTGCTATCTTTGAATTGTCTTTTTGCTGAGAAATGAATTCCATTATTGCATTCCTCGGTTCCTTTGATTTTATACCAAATTAGAAAATTGAATAGATAAGAGATTTCATGATTTGCAATTTACATGTCAAATGTTGGTAACCAAATTCTCGGCCCTGTTCAAGGCCAAAAAAAAAAATTCTCGGTCCTGTCTTGATGTTGGTGGTTCTTGTTTAATATTCCCAGATGTTGGAAGAAGCAGCTAAATATAGCAAAAGATGCTCGGCGTGTGGATATACTCTGTTATAGGATATATTTGAGCTACAGACTTTTGGATGGGACTTCAAGGTTTAAAGAACTGCATGAAATTGTAGAAGATGCGAAGGCTAAACTGGAAACAGAAGTTGGTCCTGTGAATGGAGTTTCTTCCAAGATGGCACGAGGCATTGTCAGCAGACTCTCTATAGCTGGTGATGTGCAGAAACTCTGCTCTCTTGCAATTGAGAAAGCTGATGAATGGTTGGCCACTGTTTCCAATGTGGATCCAGATTCTGGAGGTTGGAACTGAAACTTTTTGGTTTCTTTTATTCTTCTAGTTGCTTTTTAACAAAGTTTCATTTATATTGTTTGTGATGATTGTGTTTAACTCACAGAGGGTTCACTTCCTGCTGCCTGCAAGTTTTTTTTCGAAGAAGTTTCATCTTCCTCAGTCATAATCATATTGGTTGAAATGCCAAATGCGTCTTCTGAGGACATTAAAGGCTACAAGCTCTGGTATTACAGGAGTAGGGAGGAGTCACACACAAAAGATCCTGTTTGTGTGTTTCCAAGATCTCAGAGGAGGATATTGATATCCAGCCTCCAGCCTTGCACAGAATATACTTTTCGGATTATATCCTATACAGACAGTGGTGACCTGGGTCATTCTGAAGCCAAGTGTTTCACCAAGAGTATTGAGATAATAAACAAAAATCCCTCTTCATTAGTTACTTTGAATAGTAAGAAAGAGAACAATCAAACTGGAGGCAGTTCTTCTGGCTCTAAACCAGAGCATAATCCTGGAATAGGAGATTCTGGATTTAAGGTTCGAGACCTTGGAAAAATCTTACGTCTTGCTTGGGCTCAAGAACAAGTTTGTGTTGAGGGGTTTTGCCGTTCTGATGTGAACAATTGCTGCGGAGGAAGCAAAATGGTCAAACCTGAAACCCAAGAAGAGGAACGGTTGCCTGCAGTTTCACGTGGTCTTGATTTAAATGTTGTTTCAGTGCCTGATTTGAATGAAGAACTGACGCCTCCTTTTGAGTCTTCAAGGGATGAAGATAATGGTTGCACCTTGCAGCAGGCTGTTGAGGCAGATGATGATGCTGCTTCTCATGATGTAGAGAAAAATGGTTTAGCAATATCACATGGCAGTGGTGACTCCCAAACCTGGACACGTGGACCAACTGGAGAAGTGCTGGCTGTTGATTCCCGTGGAGATGTAAACAGGAAAAGGGCAGCAAGCACGAATGAAGAGATGCATGATTGTGACAGCACTTTGATAAATGGTTCTCCTTTACACATATCTGATGGTATATGTTCCTTGGATGAGAACTTTGAGTATTGTGTGAAAGTAATTCGTTGGCTAGAATGTGAGGGTCACATCAAACAAGAATTTAGGTTGAAATTGCTAACATGGTTTAGTTTGAGGTCAACAGAGCAAGAACGTAGAGTGGTTAATACCTTTATTCAAACTCTGATTGACGATCCAAGTAGTTTGGCAGGACAACTGATCGACTCCTTTTCTGATATTATATCCAGCAAGAAGCCAAGAAATGGATTCTGTAGTAAGCTGTGGCATTAAATTTAAGGGTGTGGAATTTTGTTATACAAGATTGCTATTTCCTTCAAGCCTATCATTTTACAGCTACAAATCACCCTCTGATTGTTTTCGCCTTCCTTGTACAGGCATTTTTTATTAATCACCTTCAAAGTGATTCATTTTTATTGTGGGCAAGTTTTGTCCAGCTAAAGGGATTTGCATTGCTGATAGCAGAGGCAGTAACTCATTTTTCATGGGAGGGGGGATCTTTGGATGTGAATTATCATGATGTAGAAGGCATTTTGCTATTTCCTAATTTACTGCAATTATTTTGACAGTTATGAATTTAATCATGGAAGATAGTAGTATTGAAGATTGTTCTCGTTACCTTTTATTTGAAAAGGGTACATGAATGATCACAGATTTTATTCATATCGTCATTCTATTGTAACGTTGTTGTTTTTCCCCTCTCATGGGTGAGCAGGCAAAGTTGAAATGCTTTGCTTCTATCATGGTTTTCTATGCATGGGTTCATATTCAAACTGCTGATGCAACATTGGGTTGACTCTGCTGATTACCCTGATAGGGTATTTTAAGCCTCCATGAATAGTGAATCTGCAGGTGAGATAAGTGCAACCATGCAGGTGACTTTTGCTGGTCTTGCATGCGACTCTATAACAGGACTTGACTTCTGCTGCCCAAGTCCTTATTGGCTTTCTTTATTCAAATCAAAGTGACGTGTAATATAAACCATGAAGCACAGAATATGAATCCTGACTAGAACTGTAAAATACTCAAAAGCTAAGGGGGCATTTATCAGTGGCACCTCTTATGCACCAGGTTCAAGGCAACTGGGCTTCTTCTAAACGGCAGTGGCAACACTAAGGGGTCTACCACAAATAAAAAGCCATTTCAAGACCCCAAAAATACGATTTCTTTTTGCCATGAAAAAAATAAGATTAAAAACCATTACTTTTTTTTTTTTGGTATATAATTAAAAACCATTACTTTTGATAGGGCATAAGCTGCATGTCACATTTTTGGCTACTACATCTTGACCTCTTATTTTTGGCTACAAGCTTGACTTGAGAAAATCATAAAAAGAAGAGACCCATTCAAGACCATGAAACGTCAAGTCGTTCTGACAAACATGATAGATTTTTTGGGCTAGCGAAAGTGCGAAACACAACTAGAAAGTCGAAACTGTTTTTCGAAGTTGCCTCGGTATATGATGTGATAAATAAGCGTTGTCGTTCTTGTTAAACGATTTTCGTTTTCAAATGTTTTTCAATTATTTTGGCTGAGCAAACGGATTGGATTAACGGATTGCATTTTTTTTATAACAATACAAAGTGAAACATGAGGTTCAGAAACTGTCACTAACCTCCTCGTGGTTTCACTCTGTCTCTCCGTTGCTCTTCACTCTCACAAAATGCAAGTTCTTCATGCTCCATCTTCACCACACCTTTCCTTCCAAAGCTCAAAACCACAATTACGAGCTGGTACCTACTTTAACTGCTTGGGCTTGTGATTTATGATACTGTTTTCTTTACACGCTGCAATATCTTTATGGAATTTGGTTCCTTCTTGCAGGATTGCTTCCTTCTGTGAAGTCTTCTACTTTATCTGCCGTTAATTTCCCTGCTCAGGCTCAAAGGGACCAAAGTTTCTTATGGACATCATTTAAAAGTACCATTTTGAGCTCTGATGCTGCTAGAGCTGAAGGTAATTTAGTTTCTTTTCTGTGCAAGGCAGATACTTAGTTCTACTTATGGACAGCGCCTACATGTAAAATGTTACAGAGTCTAATGTAGTGTGTAAAAAACTCTAGCCTTATTATCTGTTGGTAGTTAGTGGGTGTATTGGCATTTTGAATATGTGTTTATGAACTATTTTCTGATGCAATTCAATTTCTTTGTTGCGAGAGTGCACTGCATTTTTTTAATTCAGTGTTTGTTCCTTCAGGGAATGCGTATATGTGTATGTAGATCATATGCCTGATGCTCAAATTCACCAGGAGAACTTTGTTAGCGATTCTCAAATCTTACAGGCTTGATAAACAAGCAGAACTTGGTAACTTCCAGTTGGGGTGAAATAATAATAGGTTGACATTTTCTACAATAAATTATAAGTTCTTTCTTCTAGTCCCTACAAAGTATAGAGGGAATGCAGGAGGATGATTATCAAAAAGGTGAAGTTTTAGCATCTTGGCTGACCTTTATATAGGTCGAGACTATGTAGAAATTTACTTAGAAATGGGAAATTGGAAATTGAAGATTTTGTCGTCTTCACTTAAGTTCTAAGTTTATGTCTTCACCCAATTGTATATAGGTCTAGGAGAATGCATTTAGGTAGTGGACTTGGGCTTATTCCAAATGGAAGACATATTCAATAGAGGACAACAGCCAATTGTCACTAATGCCTGGACTTGAAGTATCCCTATTATTGTACTCCCCGGTATAATTGTCAGATAGAATTTGTCAAACAATGGTAAATATTATATCTATTTTTGTGATGACTTTTGAACTATAATCTGTTGTCCAAATAAGCTTTCATTTGCACCCAGCAAGTATTCTAAGAGTTAAGCATCTGGTTGGCAACAGATATATTCTGTGCCCCTCTTCCCATGTTAGAGTTGTTTCAATTGGTTTGGCTCTAATAGTTGGTGCCTTTATGGTTAAGTGGACTTACTGGTTTGCCAGATTCTTGTTTGAGGGGTAAAGCCCTCTTCTGCACACCAATATGGTTGAAACAGTTGAGATTGTACAATTGGGCCAGATTTATTGAGATATGTGTAAGCATGGAGGGTTTCATATCAGGCAAGTGATATAATGATATGGAATGTACATACAACATGTTGGCTTTAACCTAATGACTCGAGGTTTTGGTTGGGGTGATAGCAAAAATGCATATGTTGGACAATTTGAAGATTCCCATCCACAACAACTTGTCTTGAAGAGTAATATGCCCTGAGTTGTTGTTTTAGTCACCAGATAACCAAGACATGATTTATGATTGAAAAACTTATAATTTTTTCCTGCCTTACTTCTGCAGTGTTTTTAACATAAATAGTCGTATCAATTTTCAAGGTCATTCAGTTCTTTCTGATAAATGCAGCTGGCACTTCTGCAGTATCAACTGGAACAGCTGAGGGTGATGTGTTGAAAGCCTTGTCTCAGATCATTGATCCAGACTTTGGAACAGATATTGTTTCGTGTGGATTTGTGAAAGATCTACAGATTGATGAAGCTCTAGGAGAGGTCTAAAAAGCATGGACCTGAAACTTATCTGCAACACATGTAAATAATAATGTTCTTACCAAAAAATTTTCCTTTGAATCTCAGGTGTCGTTTCGGTTAGAGCTCACTACACCAGCATGTCCAATCAAGGACATGGTAAATGACACAATTACCATTGTTTGAGCAACAGCTGATGTAGGTTAGAGGAGTAGACTTTTGTTCTATAAAATCTTTAGTTAGTGTAAAAAATAAATTTAACATTATATCCATTTTTGGTAGGTTTTAAATAACATTTATTGGCTTTTATTTATTTCTAATTCTTCCTAGTAATCACATGACACAGCAGTTGTTTCACTGACATATTTTATGAAATCTCAGAGCAGTCTTTCCAGCTTGATTATGCCCCATCCTCCCTTCTCTAGTTGTGATGTGGAGACTGTTAACGAAAATATATGTATGACAGTTTGAGCAAAAGGCAAATGAGATGGTGGCAATGCTCCCTTGGGTCAAGAATGTGAAAGTCACAATGTCAGCACAACCAGCAAGACCTATATTTGCAGGGCAACTTCCAGCAGGTCTACAGACAATATCAAATATTATTGCTGTCTCCAGTTGCAAGGTCAACCTTATGAGAATGGTCTTGTTATATCATGCTGTTTTTTATTCAATAGGTCATTTCATTCCAAGATTTTATGCTATCTAGATTAGTTCTATAGAACTTCAATTTATTTTTATGCATGTTAATTAGACAAATAATATCCTCTAAATCGGGCAGTCTCCCTTGAGTTTTCAAAAGGAATACAAATTACATGCAGCTTTAAGCCACCAGAAAAGGCATATTTCCTTTTATATGTTATGTACATTTCTAGATTGTTTCCAAACAAGAAACAACTGTGCTGTTCCAATTATTTGAAGCTTGACTTTTGATTGTTTGAAAGATGAGCCAATGGTTGTACCGTTATTATTTCAGTTTCACATCAAAAATGCCTTGGTGTCAAAATTTGCAGGGGGGTGTGGGAAAATCAACTGTTGCTGTAAACCTTGCATACACTTTGGCTGGTATGGGTGCTAGAGTTGGTATATTTGATGCTGATGTTTATGGTCCAAGTTTACCAACAATGGTCTCCCCTGAAAACAGATTGTTAGAAATGGTAATATATGGAAAACCAACTGCCTTTTGTTGAGTGAAAAAGCAACTGACTGTTGGAAACATAATTGTTCAAATTCTTGCTGCAGAATGCAGAGAAGAGGACCATAATTCCAACTGATTACTTGGGAGTGAAGTTGGTCTCTTTTGGATTTTCTGGACAAGGACGTGCAATAATGCGAGGCCCAATGGTTTCTGGAGTCATTAACCAACTTCTAACTACTACTGAGTGGTATGTTATGCTTAAAGGCATAAAGATAATTTACTTGGCAGAGACACGGGCAAAAACTATATGCAAATAGGCCTTAAGAAAGCTTGCCATTACATAGAATTTTATATTGTATTTATTGCTTACAGCAGATGCATCTATACAGTTCAAGTTTACTTTTAGCCCACTCAAAGAGTTTGGATTGAAGGCTAAAGGGACTTTGCTTGATTTATAATCTTGACTTTAATTTTGACCCCCCTCCAGAATCAAGATTGAAGATTAATTGGCTTACTTGATATGTAACCTTGACTTGTTCTACAATGTAGGGGCGAGCTGGATTACCTTGTTATTGACATGCCCCCTGGAACTGGAGATATTCAACTCACTTTATGCCAGGTTCTACTTTTCCCTTTTGCCACTTGTTTTCTGGACTGGACTAGTATCAATTTTTCCTATATCATACTTTCTTCTTGCTCACTATCCCTTTAATTTATTATCGTAAATGGCATTTTGACTGCTCACGAAGCCAATATACTTGAGATTGTTTCCAGACAGCTTTTTTGCTGCCTTTTTGTTTTGTTTGGGGGGGTGGGGTGTGGGTGTTAGACAGAGAAAGTGGCTTCTGGACAAGTGATCCTACCCTTCTTTCTTGTTTTCTGATACTTTTCTTACTTGCCAATTCTTGTGCAATCTGATTTGGGTTAAAAATTTCTTCAGGTAGTTCCATTAACTGCTGCTGTAATTGTTACCACTCCTCAGAAGCTGGCATTCATTGATGTTGCAAAAGGAGTTCGCATGTTTTCAAAACTTAAGGTATCACTTGTACTATTGAATGACCTAATTGTTCCATTTTTTGTTTTATTTTTCAATCTCAACTGTTTTGCACTTCTATCTTTATTGAAAAAATATGAAGCATGTCAAATTATGTTTTAATCATATAATTAGAGCCATTTATATTTGACAAACTACTTACATTTAATGCTCACATATATTTGTTGTCTGTTAATGGATAAGGTGCCATGTGTTGCTGTTGTCGAGAATATGTGCCATTTTGATGCTGATGGAAAACGATACTACCCATTTGGTAGAGGTTCAGGTTCTCAGGCATGGATATTATCTTATTGTTAATTTTTGTTTGCTTTGTTAAAATTGAGGGGGAAATGTATAGCTCTGTTTATGATGGTTAGTGCACAATAAGTACTACTTGTTTGTGACACACGTGTTTCAATGGTTTCATCATATTTGCAGGTTGTCCAGCAGTTTGGTATACCTCATCTATTTGATCTTCCCATTAGACCAACTGTAAGTCTTATGCCATATTTAATGCTTTAAAGTTGAAACTGCTTTCCACTGCTTTCACATGTTAGATTGTGTTATTAAATCAGTGATTTGTACTTTTTAGTTGTTTCTTACAGTGGTGCATGAGCCAAGAAAAACTCATAAGAGGATGGGGAAATTGATTATTTTTAGCCAGCTACAAACACGTTTTATCCTTATAAAGACCAGTTTAACCAATTAAATGAGCTGAAGAAAAACCTCTGCTTGTTGCAACTGCCAATCATGCAAGGAGTGATTTAAGTGGCCAATGGAAAGAATCTGCACCTCAAAATTGCATAAAATTTCCACCCAGGCATCATTGTTTACAGAATGTTGATAACACTCAGGAAACCAAAACAATCCTCCCATTTTCCACTTTAAAATTTGCAAACTTAAGAAAGAGAACATTAGACCTCTACTGGCTGCCTTGACACCAAAGCCTTAACACCCAGGCATCATTGTTTACAGAATGTTGATATCACTCAGTAAACAAAACAATCCTCCCATTTTCCACTTTAATATTTGCAAGTTTAAGAAAGAGAACATCAGACCTTCCTGATGTTCTTCCAAATATTCATCTACTGGCTGCCTTAACACCAAAGCCTGCCTACCTGCTCCACAAGGGCAATATACTATCTTGACTTTCCTCCCCTATTAAAATTTCTCTCTACTGAATCCCGTGGCCATTTTACTAGAAGGCTATTGTCATACTCTTTCAAATTCTAGACCCAGCCCTCATCTACGAATGCAAGAATACCTCTCTCCCTGTAACCACACAATATCTGAAGTTGCCTTCTATGTCATGCCAAAGAAAATATTTTCTAATATTTTTATCCTCTCGGCAATCAATAATACAGGAATAAGAAAAAGGGACATGAAATATGTCGGCAAAATAGTGGGTACTCACAAAGTAAGCTTATCTCCTATAGTATAACCTGTTTCATCCCTTTGTTTCTTAGATTTTGCTAATTTAAATTAACACCCCAGCTGGTACATGTTTACCTAGAAAAATGGTTGTTCAAGAATGAGCTAAGAAAAGAGAAGAACATAGCTTTGCAACATCATTATGTCAAATACATAATCATTTAAAAAAAAAGAGAAAGTAAAAGTTAAGGAAACCAGATTTTAGCCAACACCTAACCACCAAAAGTAAAAAAGTTTCAGAATTTCTAGTTAGAAGCTGAGGCTTACCTTCTCTCTTTTCTTTTCACTTTTGAACAAAATGACAGACTTGACAGTTTTACTAAAGAACATGTTTTTGTTTTGCTATGCAGGCATAGTGCAGTCTAATATAAGCTGATCCCAAGCCATTATACAAACGAGAAAAAATAAAATAGAATAAGAAAAATAGAATTTCAAAGGGTACTTGCTGGATATACATCTTACAATATCCTAGGTTTTGTGTGTGATATGTATCTGACTTTGGTTCTTCACCAAAAATAGGTGTTTCCGTGCTTCCTGACTTAAGAATTTTAGAGTCACATTGATTAACATTGTAACACATTTATTGTATATATAATACATATCTTTGTTGATTTTTCATAATGTTATGTGTATGCCAGTTTTAAAGTTGTTACCATACTGCAAAATGCAAATTAAAAAATGAGATAAAAGAAAATTTTATTTGAATACTTATACTTCTAATTCTCATTTCTCTCAGCTATCTGCTTCTGGAGATAGTGGGATGCCTGAAGTGGTTGTCGATCCTGTAGGTGAAGTTGCAAAGATATTCCAGAATCTAGGAGTATGTGTTGTTCAACAGTGTGCAAAGATTCGCCAACAAGGTATCCTATATCTGCTTGATGATATTTGGGAAGGAAATAGGCATAAGATCCAGTAATGACATTATTAGCCAAAAAAGACAAAAGAGATCCAATAATAACAAGTTAGTACTTCAGTTTTATCTTTAAAAAAGAAACAATTTACTACTTCATATGTATGTCAATAGGTGTTAAATTTCAATATGGTAATCAGCTTCGGATCTACTAGGCAGTCACAGAAAATTTTCATCGTTTTGTATAGAAAGATAATAAAAACCTCTTGCTAGTATTTGAGATTTTTCAAAAAAATTTGAGATTCAAAATTTTCAGTTCACTGACTAGTACAACAAATTCTCAATAGTTTGTCTAGGAACTTCTGAATTATCTATATCTGATTTTATTTAAATACAAAATCTCTGTTCCTTGTAATTTGTGTTGTTTATTCTTTTCTTGATAAATATTTTACTTTCAATTCAGTTTCAACTGCTGTCACCTACGATAAATCAATCAAGGTAATAAGGGTCAAGGTACCAGATTCAGATGAAGAATTCTTTCTGCATCCTGCAACAGTAAGAAGGAATGATCGCTCTGCTCAGAGTGTGGTATGTGGATAGTAAATAACTAAAATTTATTTAAAAAAAAGAACCATAAAATATATCATTTAACATCAATAGTTCATAACAGGTTGATAGCTGCACTTTTATGATGGAATAATATCGTAGAAGTACTACTGGAATTATGTTATTTGTATAGTTGGTTGCTGTGCTTGCTTCTCTCTCATTTTTTTTTGTTGGTGGCCGTTGGCAAGGGGGTGTTAGTTGTCATTTTCCACAAAAGAAAAAATCACGGCTGTAATAACTTGTACCTTTTGTGTGTTGCTCGTCAGAAAGGTAGGAAGATGAAAATATAAAAAAATGAAAAACGCCTGTCAAGCATTCAGGCAGCTATAGGATTGGAAGTAAACAAAAGACTGCAGAACGGTCACTCGCTTTGTACTTCATTTAATTGCTTTAGATTGCCACTGTATTTCATTCTCTCTGTGTCCAACTTGATGTTTTAAAGAATGAAGTCTCCAAAAATATGGCCTAAAGCTTTTTTCTTTCTCTGTTTTCCCCTTAGAGATACAAGGTATAAATGGAAAAACTTGAAATGATTGACCAGAAACTATGGGGAAAGAAATATAAAAATAAAATAAAAGATCATATGTGAAAGTTACTATAGGAAAAATAATAAATTAATATGTATTGACAGTTCAATGCCCATACTATTACTATGCACAAGATTAATGAAAGTACTGCGTTGGCTTCCGCTAATATTTTTATTGACTCTTCAAAGTGGTATTTTTGTCATTGCAAATGAGTAATCTAAAGCCAGTGGTCTCTTGCTAAGTAGAGAAAGCTAGAATCTCTACACCCAACTGCTTTGTGTTTTGACTTGAAAGTCATGGGGAACTTTAATATGGAAGTTGAAATTTGTTCTAACCCGGAATTCGGAGACTGGTTGATGGAATTGGATGGTTGTGACAGAAAGTCCATACCAAACAATTTGAATGCTTATGGTATAAAACAAACAAGATGTTACTTTCTAAGAAGAAAATTGCATGAATTATGTCCTACTCAATTAGGTATCCGTCTCATCAGGGGTTAACATATATACTTTTTTAACAGGATGAATGGACAGGGGAGCAGAAATTACAGTATGCTGATGTTCCAGAAGATATTGAACCTGAAGAGATTCGACCTATGGGAAATTATGCTGTTTCAATAACTTGGCCGGATGGATTCAGTCAGGTGATATGAAATGCCATGTCAGATGAGATAGTTCCAAAAAATAAAGAAATCTTTAAGTCATAAATTATTCAAAATTTCAAGAGACGTAAAATGTTGACAAGGGCTTTATGTAAGAAGAATTGTTACCTACAAAACCTAATAACTGTTTTTGACCGGAATGCATAACATCAGATGGTAATGACATGCCAGTGTTAATGACAAACATCACATTTAGGCAACTGACAATCTTTAACTGGTTGGTTTGAGAATTAGTGCCCTTAGTACTTGGCTCAAGCATTAGTATTAGATGCCACCAAGTAATTGTGGGAAACTAGGGCCTAGGGATTGGGTAGGAAGTAAGCAGTTGTAAATATAGAATAATATGTCACACAGTGTGGTAACAGATAAGCTAGTTATAATTTATACCATCTTCACAATTAGGAGAGATGCAAATATCTTTCCCTCAATACTTTAATGATGTCTATTATCTGTACAAGCTCAATGCTTTACGATTTCTTTAACTTTGAGCATTTTCCATTTAGACATACATGACTATGCCTGAATCATATGCATGGCGCATTCATGCAGACGGCTTCAAAACAACAAATGTTGTTTCTGTCTCTTTACTTTTCTTTTTTAGTTAGTTTCTACATGACTTGGCAATTTAATTGGTTCATCTGACTCAATTGAACAGATTGCTTAATTAAATGCATGGCCTCTGAAGGAAGAAGAATAATTCAAAGCCTACTTGGTCACAAAATTTTGTATTCAATTGTTTAGTTTGAAGAATTGTGTTCTTTACTTATTTTTTACTTCTTCCATATGTTGCAGATTGCTCCTTATGATCAACTTCAGACAATGGAACGGCTAGTTGATGTTCTTCAACCGACTGCACAAGCATGAGCTATTGCTGAAAACGTCAAGTGGGTTGCTCCAATAACCTCGTGGTAATATTGAAGTGCAGCATGTATGGTAGCTTAAAGAGACCTAATTCAACTCTCCTCTGAATTAATGGTGGACTTCTCATTACATACACATTGGTAGAGGTGAGTTTGATCAGAGCATTCTGTAAGTTAATGCTGAGATCCTCCGCTCCTCAAATTTTTTGCTTTACTCTCTTGTTTCTTTGAGTAGAGCAATTCTGACAGTGAGAATGCACATCATACACACCCATCGATCCTGTGCCATCACACCTCCTTCCTTGGGTTTAACATGCTATTATTAAGTTATCATGGGATTTTATGTGTTCTGTGAGATGGAGTGCTGCTATTTATACATAAATGTTTGATCTATATTTTTATAACAATTGCCACTACAACAATTATAAATATTCAAGTCCCACTAACATTGGATCCTATACAAGGTGATCTTATATGATACATTGTTACGTAAAAGTTTTTCAAATGTAATTTTACTCGAGTGAAAACTTGTTTGATGTTGAAGCTTCATTCCTTCAGAAAAAGTAGGAAGTTACCCATATGTAGGTTGACGCTTGTTACTGTACTTTATTGATTACATGCTCTTGCTTTTGACATTTTAACCTTTCGAACTATCTGGTTTTTGAGGAAATTGAGTTCGTAAGATTCTTAAACTTATGGATTAAACTTTAATCCACTTTGGGGAAAACCAAGACCATCCTCAAAGGCAACATAAATCTAAGTAGATATTCTTGATGGTTAGAAACTCCAACCTCGCAGGAGAAAACAGGGAAAATAAATGGTAATAAATAACAAAATGAAAATATACTGTTCCTTTGTTTGGATATTCTCACATGACATTATGGATATTCTACAACTGAGTTGTTCAAACGTTTTTCATGCTATTATCACTTCCAGAGGTATTTTGTGTGACATAATGCTCTACTTACACATCACAACTTTTTACACATTTTTATGCCACATACATTTGATGGTATTTGAATTTTATTAGAATTTTTTTTTACAGCTCAGATTTTATACATTCTATCACATAATGTGTTAATTATAAAATTATTTTTAAATATTCACATGATAAGTTAATTTTTCTAGAAATAATTTTTGACATGATATCAAAGTTTCTCTAACTAAGCAATCAAGATATCAATTTTTACTTCTCCTACTTTCTTAATTAAATTAAAATTATATATAAATATGTATATGCTTGTGTTTTATCCATATTTTACACGCAAAACGTTTTCCTGTGTTAGATATAGATCTTCACTAAACAATTTAAGTTTTCGGATAAAATAATTATAGACAGAGTATGGCAGAAAAGAAATAAATGCAAGTATGCACCTATAAGTAATGAGTCCAGCCATAAAAGCACTATGAACATACCTGGTTTATCATAGCTTTCGGACTTTGCCTGACACATATACATTGATAGGCTAATATCATAACATATGACACACATTGATTGGTATGCATTTTAGGTGGTTGTATTAACTCAGGATCTTATTAGACAGTATTAAAATGCATGGTGAGTCCCATCAAATTAAAAAAATCAGGAACAAAATTCTTCATAGTTGTTTTTTTATTAAAATACTATATATGTGTTATTTTTACAATTTAACACTACCTAATTTTGTATTAATATTTTTAAAAATTTGACTCTGACTCACGCTCAATTTCTTTCTCTCTCCCCTATCCACCACTAGCATTCTTCTTTCAATTTCTTTAATATTTTTACAAATGCTATTTAGAGTCCAATTTGAGTCATGGAAGGAGTTTTCCCTATTAAAGAAATTGGGAGAAGAATGATGGAAGTGGATGAAGGAGAGAGAAAAAAATTAAGTATTGGTCAAAGTTAAATTTTAAAAATTATTAATAAGAGATAAAGTGATGATAAATTATAAAAATAACACATATATAATATTTTAATAAAAAAAAATAACACTATCAACACTTACAAAATTTTACTCAAATTTTGTCCATATTTTATCAGGATAACAGCATCACCAACGCCTAATAAATTTTACCCAAGTTTTGTTGAATTAGGAACCGTCCTATTAATGAACTTAGACCCAGTTGGAGATTTTTTTCTGGTCCACAAGAAATTTTGAATGTTCTCTTCAACTGTAGTCATGGGAAATAGCTATTCGCATTCAATTCAATAATCTGCCTCAGCCTTTGCGCTTTTATAGCTTTTAATTTTCAAACCAACTTTCTGCTCCTTCCGGTCAATTATCAACTTTTAAAGGATCCTCTTCATTGGTCCAAGATCTTATCTTTTCTTATTCACAACACCTTTTAGCTTTTATTGTGGTATGATAGCCCCATTCTTTGTGGTCCCATAAGTTTATAAAGTTGATATTTTAGTGTTCATACATCTTAATATAGTAACTAATAACTATAAGCATTTCGGTACGATTTGTTTTATATGATATTTTACCTTTATACAGCTCTCTCATCTCTGGACTGAAAGTTGCATATCTTGAGCTTTTTTTTTTTTTTCTGACTTTTCAAATAGTTTTTTTAATCTCTGGACAGAATAAACTTGACATGAGGATACTTACTCGAAAGATTAATTGATAATGGTAATACCTTTATGCTATGACTTTTCAAATAGTTTTTTTTTTTTTTCTTTTTTTTATCTTTTCATGATTTTAGAATTTTAACTGATATGCCAATCTTTTGACATGGGTGTGTTTGCATAAGATGTCTAAATGATAATGCTGGTATCATATTTAAACATGAGAAATATATGATCCCTGGGAGTTTAAGATCTTAAGAATATTCATTTATATATGAGTAATGTTATATTCACCAGGTACTACTATTTTAAGAATGACTATTTAAATACACTTTTAACAATAAATTTACTTCATAAAAAAAAAATTACAGTTTGATATCTAACATTCTCATGTGTTATTATACACGGGTATCTTTCATTTTTAGAAATCTTCAACACCTGAGAATCTAAAATTTTCACATCCAAACTCCTTAAAATTGCATTTATGCAAAATGAATCTTAAAGATACAATGACAAGACAATAGCAGGAAGGCACCCGGGCCTCAAATAAGTGAGGTTTGTTCTTTGCCAACCTAGGGAATCTCCCAATAAATATTTCTCATATTAAAGGATAAAAGTCAAACAGCTCCCTTGGAATATTCTTTGTCAAATATGTATGCCTAGGAATTCTGATAAGAGGTGGATGGACTGTGTTTACTAAGGAAAGAAACTAAATTACTGTCTCCTATTTTGCCATACATGGATAATAAAGGCCCTACAAGTTCTAAGTTGAGTGATGATGAGGGAATTGGGTAAAAAATAACAAGTGGGGGAATATGTGTTTCAAATATGTTGGCTTTCGTGGGAAAAAATAAAAAACAAAAATGTTGGCTTTTCTAAGAACCAATGTCGTCACAGAAGATAAGTTATTTATATTGGCCTTATTTTTACATAGGCCACGTATTAGGAGAGTTATTGTGATACTGTTAAGAACAACAACAGTTACATGTTACTATCATAAGCTTAATTATTGATTGATTTGAAACATGACTCAATTTTGCAAAAACCAATCCTTTGATTAGAACTTAGAAGCTAGGCGAAGTTTCAAGTCCATGGAAAGATCAACTTGTCCATGTATGTATATTTGTTAAGGTACTTTCATATTCGCTTTCTTGCTTTAATTTACATTGCTTTTTTCATTGAAGAATCTTCTACTATCAGTTATCACCGACCCAAATGAAGGTTGAAAATTCAGCAAAAACAAAGATCAAGTAAAGTCTCGAATCACAAAATAAGTATTAAAATTATATTCACTGAATTTCATCGGAAAAAGTATAGCACTATCAATCATAGCCCTCACTTTTTATCTTTTTTGACCAAAACAAGTGGGACTTTTTAGTAATAAAAAACTCAAAGTTGATGCGCTTAAGTCCTTTCTATCTTTATGATGTTCAAGTCAAGTGGCCATTTTTAGAAGCAAGTGCAAAACGTTCTAGTATTTTGCTATTTGCACTCCCACTTTGTGATCCCCCAACAACCGCCTGGGCAAAGAGACAGGAAGTAGGTTAAAGTCTTTATCTTTCAAGCAAAACCCTTATCCAATCTCCACTAACTCATATTCAGTTGATTGGTCATAATATTTGACTTTTTTTTTTTTGGCTAATTTACTGAAATAATATATTTTTGTAAAATATTTATACAAACGGAATAATTTTTAAATTATTTACCTAAAAGACATATTTTTAAATATTTTATTAATTTTTCAATCAGAGTCTAATATGCTTTAAAGAATTTTAAGTCAAAAACATGTTTACTATTCACTAAAGTGGCTTGAAAATCATGTTTACTTAAAGTGTGTTCATTGCTAGACTTTTTTTTTAGATACGTTTTTTAAAAAATTAACAAAATATTTAAAAGTGTCTATTTTAAATAAATAGTTTGAAAACTGTTCCATTTATATAAATAGTTTGTCAAAGTATATTATTTAGGTACATTAGCCTTTTTTTAAGGAGCATATTTGACTTTGATATTTGGTGATATTTGTTTCTTTTGGGTGCTCTAAGACATCTCATCTTATCTTATTTTAGTTTGTGAAAAAAGGAGACAACTCATAACGTTTTAACGATTGCATAAATATATGATCACTTGATTATACTAAAGATCGTTCATCACATTTTTAAAAAATTATCTGAAAAAATAAAAGAAATAATAGAACTATATGCAGCAAGTTTTGAGGGCATTGTTGTATTAGTCTATGCTTAGATAATCGTAATAATTCAGGCCATCTTGTTACTTTGATACTTTTGACATGGAAATGAATAATGCAAGAGTGTCTAGTCGTAATTAGAGCTAGGTTCCAAAAAGAAGACTCTGATAGTTAAGTCCTATTAATTTTTTCTTAATGTGGGAGGTATTTTTTTTATATATAATTTTGACATTTCAAGTTCAAATTATATTGAGAATGGATATGATAATATTTATTAAAAATAATAAGTTAACACAAGCACACATAATATGGTTGGTTCAGATATTTTTTAAAAAAATTGAGGTCTTAAATTTTTTTTTTTTGGTTATATGACAATACAAAAGCTCAAACTCATAACATCTTACAAATTAGTTAAGGCCTTTTGACACAAATGTTATATTTTGCAAAAGTATTTACCTAAATATTACAACTTTCAAACTATTTACACAAATATTACACTTTTTAAAAATTAAAAAATTAAAAAAAAAAAAGATTTTTAGACACGTGGGTCCCACCGGACACGCCGTGAGGCCCACGGCGTGTCCTAATAGGCTAAATTCATCCATTGTTCCAGAGTTGTGGGCCCCGTGAAAAATTTTGGCTTATTGGGACACGCCGTTGGCCTCACGGCGTGTTCGGTGGGTCCTACGTGTTAGAAAATCTTTTTTTTTTTTTAATTTTTGAATTTTTAAAAAGTGTAATATTTGTGTAAATAGTTTGAAACTTGTAATATTTTGATAAATACTTTTACACAATGTAATATTTGTGTCAAAAAACCAATTAGTTAAATCCCCCACTACTATACTACACCTATTGACTTTTGAGATCCTAAGTTTGATTTCCTATCCTTATATGCCGAACTAAAACATTTAACTATATCAAATAATAATAATGTTATTATAGATTATGTAGCTAAATTTTCAACTATTAAAATATTGCTATATTCTCATATATAACATGATGTTACATGTGTTTTTTTTCCCTAGAAGACATTACGTTATATGCTTTTATTAATGATGGCATTCATTGATCTTAAGCAGATTCGGATCTAGTCCTCTTACCTCATGACATTATTATGCTTGTTAATCTTTACCATCCGTCCTCATTAAAAATGTCTTAATAGCTGAGATGATGGCACATCACTATTTCCATCACAAATTTTTTTTCTCCCTCTTCCTTTTTCTCTCCACCACAGTCGACTCCATCACTTCTTCACCTTCTTCCTCCATTCTTCATCTGAATTTTTTTTTTTCTTTCTTTCCTCTCTTTCCCGAGTCCGGCAGCAGTCATGAGCACCAACGGAGACCAATGAAAAGCTTATCATGAAGCTTGTAAATCCTTTGAAAATTGGTGGCAAGGGTCTCAAGCTAAACAACGAGTCTCCAATCTGGCAATGGCAAAGCAATTCTTGCCAATGATAGCTATTAGTGCAATTCTGTTGTATCCGAAAATCGCATTTTACAATTTCTATTTTCTCCTCTCTGATAAAAATTCTCAGTTATAGAGGGAGAGAGAAAGGGGTTTGGGAGTCAAAGTTATAAAAGTTGCACAAGTGATCTGGTGGTATACTAGTTGGGTTCTAGCCGGCAATCTTGGTTCCTCTCGGCGGTGCAGCTTCAACCCCCATTCCTCTTCCTCATGGCATGGCTAGCTAGATGGAAAGAGGTGCTGCTATCGACAACCGTGTGGGAGAGAAACAGGTAAACGAGAGAGAAAAAAAATCAAATAGGAAAAAATAATGTGGGACCATCTAAATCGTGGAAACATTTTTAATTAGGACGGTTAAAACTTAACAAACAATATGACAGTGTTATATATATTAAGAGGCAATCTAGATCCATGGTGAGCTAATGACAAAATCATGACTAGTCACTATTATATTTCCTAGAGAAAATCCATTTATTGTAATTGACCCATCGGTATCCTTCAACCATACACACTTTTAATGTAAGGCTATTGAGCGACTAAAATTAAAATCTAGAAAATTGAAGTTGAAGACCCATGTGTTATTTATTTTTTATACAGTTAAGTATTAGATACTTTATCAAAAAAGTGTTGGATCCAAAATCTATTAAAAAGATTGTAAGTAAAATTAATGGTAAAGGAGAAAAAAAGAAGAAGTAAAGATAGATTTTTTTTTTTTGGCTACAACTCAAGATTAAAAAATAAAAATAAAGATATTCACTACATTAGAAGGGCAATAGACTACCTTTCAACAATTTCTTTTGAAAAAAAGAAGATAAGGGCCAATTGCATTTAGTGACACTTCTTCTAGTCATAAGAATCAAAGATTGACACTCAATTTGTACTCTCCTCAACTTTTTTTTTTTAGCTCATTGTGTTCCCTTATTTGCAGATTTTCCTAATTTTAAGTGCTTTAATTTCTATTTAATTTTAATTTTTTCCTCACTTTTAATATTTTTCTTTACTTTATGCATTTTTTGTTATCAATTCTGGATTTTTTTTCTTTAATTATAGTTTTTTTATTCATATTTATCTGTAATAAGGGATTAAAATAAATAAGTTTATATTTTAGTTATATCATGTGAGTGACACACGTCACTTTCATCCATAAACTAACAATCAAACTAACAAAAAGGTATTTTCTTAGAAAAAAGAAAAAGAAAAAGATATTTTGGACACAAATGCAAAGTTGAAGGTTTTGATTGCACCTTTTCAAAGCTCGTAGTATTTTGTGCACATTAGTTATAGTTGGATGGTTGGTATCCATACATTTTATCCAAAAAAAAGGGCCAATATAATGTAATTGTATAAATGATTTTTAATATTTATGAATCAATAAAAGTGGTATACATAGTTTATTTATTTTCTTCTTTTTTTTTTATTTTTTTTTCTAATACTTACTTCTCTAGATAATTTCTAGAAGAAAATGTCTAAAATTGTCAACATCATTTCAATAGATTTTTTTTTCTTAAAAAATTGTAACTCTTCAGAAACCACTAAAAAACTATCGGATGATAAAGACTAATCTTTATTTTTTTGTTTATGTGAACATAGTTAGTTGTTGTACTCTGCCAAGCCTTCTTTCGCAAATTGAAATTAAAAAGGATATAGTCTTAACAACGACAAAGAATCACTTTATGGTATATAAATATGATTAAGCTTAAATATAATAAGTAATGTTTTTTCTATGTGAAAATGTATAATAATATTAATTACGCATATTTATATATAACTTTCCCATCACTTAAAGATTACATGAAATATTTTAGTAGGGCCACCTTAAAACTACTCCAAGAGTACCATTATTTAGTCTTTCTAGTGTTATTTTAGGTCTTAAGTCCAAAAATAAAAAAGATAATATTATTTAAGGTGAGGGCTAAACTACTATTATTTATGCTACCACCCCCCACTCATGCATGAGACCAAATAAGAGTTACATTGTGATTTTGGTGTTATTGCAAAAATCTTGAAAAATTAGGTCACTTAATATGTGGTAGAATATACAATTTCTTATAAAATATAAGAACAACACAATATTAGAAAATGTGCTAGGAAATAATTTTTTCAAGTTTATTATTTGGCACGCTTTTTTTATATCGTATTGTTCTTATATTTTATAAAGAACTGTGTTCTGACACATACTGAGTGACTCAATTTTTTAAGATTTTTGTAATAACACCAAAATCATATTGTAAGTCTCGCTAGGTCCTACCTAACTGAGGGGAGTGTAGCATAAATGGGCGATAACATATTGATCACCATTATTCAATAGGAGAAATTCTAATTAAAATAGAATTGCTCAAAAACTAGTTAATTTTAGGTGAGTATTATGCTACCACCTTTTTATGATACTACCTCCGTATGTAATTTTAGTGTCATTACAAAGATCTTGAAAAACTAAGTCACCTAGTATGTGCTAAAATATACAATTTTTTATAAAAATATTAAATAACACGATATAAGAAAATGTGCCAAAAAATAAACTTAAAAAATTATTTTTTTAGCACTCTTTTCGATATTATATCATTATTATATTTTATAAAAAATTATGTGTCCTAACATATACTGAATAACTCAATTTTTTAAAATTTTTATAATAACACCAAAATTATACTGTAACTCTTATCGAGTTATATGTAAATAGAAAATGATAGTATAAGATAATAACATAAAAAAAAATGAGAAATTAGCCCTTACCTTCATACACAAAAGCTGATGGGAACCGAAATCAAAATGGTGGGTTTGATTTGGAATAGCAGGAAGAGAATTGACAGTTGAGGTGCATGTATGTGGTAGTATGCGTCGAGGGCTTGGGGGTGAGGATAAGACAGCTTGAAATGCAGAAAAAGGTCGGGCTTGGACTTATTCATGTTCGTAGTGCCACGCCACTATCAACACAAGACGACAAATGGGTCCTTTTGTGTCTCAACTCTGACCCCAGCTACCCGCTTTTAAATGCTCACCATACGTACGCTACCACACCACGCCTCTCACGCTCACTCTCACTCATCTCTTTCTTATGCTTGTGTCTCTCCACTGCTGTGATTTCTTCTCTTCTGGTCCCACTCGTCCGCACTCTCTCACCACGTGCTACACAGCTGCGGCGCACTCTAGAAAAGTAAAAAGCTATATTCAATTTTTTTCACTTTTTTTAATTATTATTATTAATAAGTGTTAATGTTGAAAGAAAAATAATTTAAATTTAAATTTAAATTAAACGATAATTCGGATCTCAATTTGGCAACTTTGAGTTTGGTGTATTGTATTATTAAAATATTAAAATATGTATTGGTGTTATATAAAATATATATAATTATTATATTTAAAAATAAACAAAATAATTATAAAATATTAAAAATATTTTAATGATTTCATATCGTATAAAAACACTAAACTAAAAATTTATATATTTAGAACTAAATTTTCTCCTCCTAATAATTAGAATAATAAACTTAATAACTAACTTGATAAAAGTTTTATTTATAAAATACCCACATGAAACACAATTAATTATAAACCTATAAATCTAAACATAATTAAGGGCCACAAAAACAATTAATTATAAAAATAATTTTGAAATTATTTTTATTTAATTATAAATAAGCAAGTTAAAAATGGCAGAGGAAAACCATAAATATAAAGAACATAGAGCAATACTTTTCTTTTTTCCTTTTTTGGTGACTGTGGGGCAATTGCTCTTTTTTTTTTTAATTATTATATAAGAGTGTAATACATTAGAAAAAAAGAAAAGAAAAAGAGAATGCACAATAAAATTAATTTTTTTGACATTAAACACTTTAATTTGACTAAATAAAGTGCCATTAGCAGTATTATTTAACCCAAATAATTATATGAAAAACATTATATATTCACTTGCAAGTTACAAGTAATCAACATAATTGTAAGCTTTCCCTAAAAAAGAAAATTGTACATCAAGTTAGATATTTGTTTTTATCATTAAATAGATATAGTTAGATTTTCTAGTTACAATATGCATGAGGAATAGGATTTTGACTCTAGGATCTCAATCTTTCTAGAAAATTCCTAGATCAGTTGTACTATATATACTTATATGCTGAAATTAAATATGCTGATTTGTGAAAATAATCATGTTAAGCATTTTTCAAGAACATGTTATCTAACAAAAGTGAATTAATTTGACATTTGAAATCATGTAGAAGTGAAGGGATTGGACGCAGCTAAGATATTTAATGGATCAAGGAACCTAAAAGCAATTTAAACATGGAAAAAGAGGGATACATACTTCTTACGGTGCATTAGATTTGGTGGTTAGCCTACTAAATTGTCGACCTCCGCAGCAATGCTACACACCTCAACAGTATTGTCAAACCCAATAAATGACTCCAACGAGCAAACAAACTCAATTGACAAACTCAATCAATTCTCTTCATTATTTTTTATCATTAACGTTTTCTAAACAAAAAAAAAGAACATAATGTTCTGAAAAAAAATAGAGCAAAAGAACATAACGCCTTCCTGGTTGAATGGCGAGATTGGCTCCCTTAACACAATTGACATTCATATATAAGAAGGAATTCGGTGGCAGATAAATTGACTATTTCTAAAAAGAAAATGAAAGAATAAATTGCAGTGCTTCAAAGTCCGTAACGTCATGGCCAACAGGAGAAAAAGAAAAAGAAAAAGAGTGAATGTTTTTTAAACAATTTTTTCTAAAATCGATTTCAAGCTCACTCTCATGAATCATCTTTAAATATGATGTATGACCTATCACATAAAATAAGACAACGTTTATACAAGATAGACTAATTTTATTTTATTTTTTGATATGATAAGATAGACTAATTAATCTATTGGAAGTTCTAAAATGGGCTTTCATTTCAAAATTATAATCAATAAATAAAAAGGAAAAAAAGGTGAATCTCAATTTTTTTCTCAACCTCTTGATATTTTACCAACGAGCCATTCTTTTGGCCTATAAATAGGAACCAGACCAGCGAGAAACAAAACCACAGACACATTGAGGTAATTTTTTAGTAGCCATCTCTCTCTCTCTCTCTCTAGCTCTTTCTCTTTGTTCTGTTGGCTCTCTCTTATTATATCCTTCTTACTAAACCATAACATGGTAACTCCAGAGAAGGGCCTCTCAAGCGCTCTGAACGCGAGAACCATAGGCTCAGGCAGTGAAACTATAGTTTTTGCTCATGGGTTTGGAACAGACCAGTCTATCTGGGACAAAATCATCCCCTTCTTTGCTGAAAATTACCGTATAGTTGTTTTTGATTGGCCTTTTTCTGGAGCTGTTAAAGATCAGAGCCTCTATGACCCAGTGAAGTACTCCTCCTACGAAGCTTTTGCTGATGACTTAATCAGTCTCATGGATGAGATGAACCTCAAAGATACCATTCTCGTTGGCCATTCCATGTCTGGCATGATCGGTTGCATTGCCTCCATTAAAAGGCCTCAACTCTTTAAGAGGCTCATGCTCCTTGTAGCTTCCCCAAGGTCAGTTTTACCTTTTCCTAATAAATTACAACCTGCACCCTTTTTGGTTTACCTTAATTAATTGAGCTGCTTCTTCCTTTTCTTGTAGTACTACATATTTAATCAGTATTTACCAAAAAAACACTAGTAGTTCAGATTTTATTTTTTGGGCTAATGATCTCACCGTCTAGAGTTATATTGCTCAAGGAGACTCATTAACGTTCTTTTTGCATTACTCATGGTCATTTACCCCTTTTTAATTTTTTTTTTTTTTTTTGGAAACTAACTCTCTTGAAAAATTAAGATGCCTTCACACACGAGAAAGCCAAATAAAACCTAAAAACTTAAGCTTTGAAAAAAGACTCACAAAAGATTTTTATATCTAATACATGCTATGTCATGTGTTATCCAATTAACGCAGATTCTATTTTTTACCAGAGTAGTAAATTTTTTACAGAACTGTTCTAGAAACAACATTACTCTAGTCTCTTTCTTTTAAAATTATTATATATATATATACCGAATTTGAACTTATAATTTCTATCCTAATTCCATCGCCATCATTCTTTTTTCTTAAGATATGTTATCTCTTTGTGAAACAAGAGTCTTCTCCAATAGTCTTAAAATCCAGTAGTAATATTTTCATTATATTATGGGGTTTGGAGTTATTTATCTCCCCAAATTCTACCTGGGACTCCATTCTAGGCATCTACATAGTGCAATAGCATAAGGCAAAAAACTAAACGACACCATCACGACGACACACCTAATCCATAGAAATCCCTTATATATAATATTTATATTAAAATGAACCAACGAAATACATGTGGTTTCAAAGGGATTGGTCCTGCTGCTCCAAATTTTCTTGTATTCTTGTGCTTGGATTTCATTTTAAGCTTGATGGGTTTGTTGCAACTGGTGCTTTCATCCACAAAATACATAATAATAGGCAGACAACTGGGGTCAGATTAAAGTGAAGCCACAAAAGCTCTACACAATTATAAATACAAAACTTCACTTTCCCTCTGCTGGCCACTTCTGCTGACTTCATTTTTATATATACTTTTGAGAAAAATCTAATTTGGAAAGTTGCTGATCTTTAGCTCCAACAAAACCACCAGGAAGCCGGCCGAGCCAATCTCAAAACAAAATAGATGTACTAGAATATAAACGATGATTATGCTTGAGATCCCTTAGTTGATTAAAAAAATATATATATTCCTTTAAAGTTTTTGTTAGATTTAACTTTTATGCCCTTTTTATTTAATTGGTCATAATCCTAGAACAGAATAATTTATGTGCTCAGCAAGATAGCTTTAATAAACAATAGAAAAAAGCTACTTACACACTAATTTGGTTCACAATATATATGTCACACTAAAACGGTTTATAGCAAAGATCTGAGCCTAACAGAAAATAAAAAAAAAAAAGTTTAATTTATGTTCGATTGAGCCAATTATAAAAGTGTGAATCTAATTAGTTCACAAATAATCATACTCTAAACTTCTCTTGCATATAATATCATCATTTTCTTTTAACTCAATACATATAATAGTATCACTAATTAAATGTTGCTTACAAGTTTCATCTATAACATAAGTGTGACAAAAAGGCATACTAGTTGCATTTCTATTATAGGATACGAAGATAAGGGGTTTAGAAAAGTAGTCTTTTTTTTTTCTTCCTTACATAAGAAAACCTAACATTTTATATATTAATCCCATCTTACCACGCTGAAAAAGACTAATTCTTCTAACTTGTTATTACGTATTGCATGTATATACGTAGGTATTTGAATACAGAGGACTACGAGGGTGGGTTTAGAAACTCAGATGTGGAACAGTTACTCTCAAACATAGAGTCCGACTATGAAAACTGGGCTTCAGGCTTTGCTTCCTTTGCAGTGGATCCAAATGATCCTCTCTCGGTGGCCAAGTTGGAGAAGTGCTTGAAGAGCATGAGAGCAGAAGTTACACTCTCCTTAGCTAAGTCTGTGTTTTACAGTGACTACAGAGATTTGCTTGACAAGGTTGAGACACCATGCACTATTGTTCAGACCGCTAAAGACATGGCCGTACCGCACAGCGTAGCAGTTTACATGGAAAAGAAAATTAAAGGGAAATCTACATTGGAGATCATAGATAGTGAAGGACATTTCCCTCAGCTAACTGCACATCTTAGGCTTGTTGAGGTGCTAAAGGGTGTTCTTGGCTTTGGTCTTGATTAGATATATATATATATATATATATATAGTTGCATCAGCTTGTTTGTTGTAGTTCTAGCTTTGTTTCTTTGTTAAGTTAGTTGTGTTGTGATTTTGAAATAGACGTTCATGTATGTCAGTCAGTATGTGGATGTGCAGGAGAAATAGTGTGATATCTCTGTTCTTTATTATTGGTACTTAATTTTGAGTTGAGTGAAGAATATATTAATTAGTTTGTCAATTTTATTTGCCTATATCGGTCTTGATTTATGAATTATGACCTTCATTTGTACTGTTTTGATTTTGGAGGAAAAAAGTGTACCGCCAAACCAAAATATGCTAATAATCTCCTAACAAATGTTGGTAATTTTTTTTGTTTTTATGATAAGACAGTACAATGCGATAGAGAAAGTAGAATAAAGTATATGATAAGATCGATATTGATTCTTATAATCAGAAAATGCATCATTTGACTTAGAGGTTATTGGTTGTTAATTAATAGATTCATTATAATATTATTTTTGTTCTTGAAGCTACTTCTCTTAGCTTAATCATAGTTCAAGACAATTGGTGAAATTAAATTTTCTAATCAACTGACCAATAAATTATTTTTTTTGTGGCCATCCATAATGGCGAGAAATCCTTTTTTTAAAGAAAGTGTGCATGCGGAGGGGGAAGTGAAAGAGGTAAATTGACCTAAATAATACACATTTACAAATTATTTATGTAAAAANATTAAATTTTCTAATCAACTGACCAATAAATTATTTTTTTGTGGCCATCCATAATGGCGAGAAATCCTTTTTTTAAAGAAAGTGTGCATGTGGAGGGGGAAGTGAAAGAGGTAAATTGACCTAAATAATACACATTTACAAATTATTTATGTAAAAAGGGAAGTTTTCAAACTATTTACTTAAAAATGACAGTTTTGAATATTTTATTATTTTTCATACATAAGGGAGAACATGTTATACATAAATATAATGTGTATGAACTGAAAACGCTATAAGGCATGTTAGGATAAAACGTGTTCACTGTTTAAAAAGGCTGGAGGCATTTTTTTAAAAGTAAACACGCTATAACCTATAAAGCATGTTCTAATAGAACACGCTTTATGACTTAAAGCGTGTATGTCTCCTTTATGGCTTAATCCGTAACCCCCAACCCTTAATCTTAAATCTTAAATCCAAAATCCTAAACCATAACCCCTAACCGAAAACCCCAAATGTCAAACCCTAAATATAAACTCCAAACCCAAACCCTAAACTCCAAACTCATAATCTCTAACTCCCTAAACTCCAAATACCAAACTCTAAACCCTAAATGTCAAACTTCAAACCCTAAATCATAAACCCTAACCCTAAATGTCAAACCCTAAATCCAAACTCCAAACCCTAAACCCTAAACTATGAATCATAACCCCTAACCCCTAACTCTAAATAAGACTACATAAACATGAAAATATTGTGTGGAACAAACAAATAAAGAAAAACAATGTTACAACTTAATTGTTACAAGACAATATCACACATGCACAAACATTGTCATTTACTAATATTATTCGTCGTCCGTCATATAGCCTAGACAGCTCAGTACATGGTCAACTTCCACAGGGGTTAATTCACGATTCATAGCAACAGCTTGATCCTTAGCAAGTTTTAAAAAATAGTACCGGCATCTACGCACCAACATTAAATTATTTTCCTTTCAAATCTGTAAAATGGCGGCTTCATAATCACGTCAATTCCTTCGATCCATGGTTAAGGTTTAATGTTTGGAGTTTAGGGGTTATGGCTTACCCAGTTGAAGGTTTGGAATTTAGCGTTTGACATTTAAGGTTAGGGGTCAGGGGTTATGATTTATGATTTAGGGTTTAAGGTTTAGAGTTTGGATTTAGGATTTGTCATTTAGGGTTAAGGGTTATAATTTAGGGTTTAGAGGTTGGATTTAGGATTTAACATTTAGGGTTAGGTGTTAAGGGTTATGATTTAAGGTTTAGAATTTAGAATTTAGGGTTAAGGTTTGGCATTTAGGGTTAGGGGTTATGATTCAAAGTTTAGGGTTTAGGATTTGGATTTAGGGTTTTGGCATTTGGAGTTTTGGATTAGGGGTTATAGTTTAGGGTTTCAGGTTTAAGATTTAGGATTTGAGATTAAGGGTTTGGGGTTATGGGTTATAGTTTAGAATTTAGAGTTTGGAGTCTATAATTAAGGTTTGATATTTAGGATTTGGAGTTTGAATTTAGGGTTTAAGATTAGGGGTTAAGGGCTATGAGTTAGGGGTTTGGAGTTTAGACTTAGGATTAAGGTTAAGGGTTTGGAGTTCAGATTTAGGATTTGGCATTTAGGATTTTGGGTTAGGGATTATGGTTTAAGGTTTGGGATTGGGGATTTGAGATTAGGGGTTTGGGGTTACGGGTTAAGCCATAAAGGGGACATACACGCTTTAAGCCATAAAGTGTGTTCTATTAGAACATGCTTTATAAGCTATAGCGTGTTTACTTTTAAAAAAATGCCCCCAGCCTTTATAAATAGTGAACCGCTTTATCCTGACAAGCCCTATAGCGTTTTCAGTTCATACTCGCTATATCTATGTATAGCGTGTTCTCCTTTACGTATGAAAAATAAAATATTCAAAATTGCCAATTTTAGGTAAATAGTTTAAAAATTATCCATTTTATGTAAATAGTTTACAAATATATATTATTTAAATCAATTTTCCAGTGAAAGAATCCTAAATTTGGGTACTTTTGTTTTTGTTGTATGTGGCTAGAATCCTAAAATTGGGTACTTAGCTGTAAAGAAGAAAACAGAAAATAAACAAGTCATGGGCCCAAAAAGAAGAAAGGCCTAAAACAGGACCACTAAGATAATCTCATGCCTGCATTATGCTTGGCCAGCTTGTCACCAATTTAATTAGGAGAGTTAGGGTTTGTTTGGGTATTACTTTGGAGGGGAAAGGAAAAGAGANAAATTGTCCATTTTATGTAAATAGTTTGCAAATATATATTATTTAAATCAATTTTCCAGTGAAAGAATCCTAAATTTGGGTACTTTTGTTTTTGTTTTTGTTTTTTTTGTATGTGGCTAGAATCCTAAAATTGGGTACTTAGCTGTAAAGAAGAAAACAGAAAATAAACAAGTCATGGGCCCAAAAAGAAGAAAGGCCTAAAAGAGGACCACTAAGATAATCTCATGCCTGCATTATGCTTGGCCAGCTTGTCACCAATTTAATTAGGAGACTTAGGGTTTGTTTGGGTATTACTTTGGAGGGGAAAGGAAAAGAGAGGAGAGGAGTAAAACTCCATTCTTCATTGTTTGGAAGATTTATCTTAAAAAAAGATAGGAGACCGGTGAGTAAGATGCAATCTCCACACTCTTTTTTTGATCCATTATTGTGTTCTTCCAAATTGGGGAGTTTGGAGAGAAAATATATTAAAATGACTATTATATTCCTTTATTTTTTTAAATATGTCTATTACTTTTATTAAATATGTCTATTATATTATTTAATTTTATATTAAATATGTCTATTTTAATAATAAAGGATAAACTAGTAAAAATATTTTACAATAGGACTTTTCCTTTTCTTTCATCTCATTTTGCTCATTTTAATCATCCAAACAAAAGAGAAAAAAACCCTTCCATTTCCCTTCCCTTCCTTTCCCTCTCTTTCCTCTCTTCTCCTTTCCTTTCTTCTCACTTCAAACTTCCAAACATTCCCTTAATAGACAACCAACTCCAGGTTCCAATAGGCTAAAGGCACATTGGCTTTGATGTATAATAATTGAGTGGAAATTGGCGGAAATCCCACTATGTATAAAGTGTAAAAGATTTTAACTCTATATAAAAAAAATTTAGGTACAATTAATTTTTATGTATGATTAGGTGAGTCTAATATAAATACAGTTAATTTTATATATGATTAGGCGTCTCATCTCTATATTAGGTTCAATGTTTCTTAACAGGCCTATTGGTACTATCCCAATTTACTCATTTCAATTACCCAAAAAAAAAATCTATAATTAATATTTATTTATTTTATCAATAATTACAAAAAATAAAATAAAATAAAATGTAAATTTTTTTTTTATCACAATATTAGTGAACTAAATATTTTAGTTGGAGATATAATAATAAAAATTGAAACTTTAAATTTAAAATTTTAAAATTTTTAAAAATTTTCTAAAATAATTGTGCTGTGTGTGATTGTGTTAAAAATATAAATTTATTATTTGATGAAAAATGTAAGTGAACATAGTAATATAGTTTCATTTTTTTATTAAAATGAATAAATAAAGTTGTTATAAATTATGAAAAAGTTAAAATGATCAACAATTTTTGGTACACGGACTACACTCCACACATGTCCAGCATCAGGAGGACCAGCATTTTGCATATGCGGTCTAATTTAATCCTTGCTGATGAGAGCATACAAAATGACAACCCCGTAATACCAACCAATTTGTGAGGTTTAAAGGGTCAAGAAAGTGAAAAATATCACACTCCATTAGCAGACTTACCTTTCACAGTTTATCACTTGTGGACAAGGTAATAGAAAAAACATGCGTAGCCTGCTTGCTCGAGCTCCTCATTTTCTGACTTTGGTTAGCTCATCTATCTGCAAATCCACCAAACCATCACTATCTTTCCGAGCCATTGCGACGATGGCAGCTACCGAAGAGTTCGTCAAGGGCAACGTTCATCCGAACGGCCTCGCCGTGATCACCCTTGATCGTCCCAAAGCTCTCAACGCTATGAATCTAGGTTTCTCTTCTCTTTCATCCTCTTCTTGCTCTAAGTATTTAGGGTTTTTATTTTCAGTATTTTCTATATAATATTTAGTTGAGAAATGTATTTGGAACTCAGCTTTTGGTTAGTTTAATTCGATTATTATAATGCAAGAGATGCAGAGCTTGTGGCTTGCTGAAAACCAAAAATGGGGTTGATGATATAAACCCCTGGGAATTGAGGGAATGATAATTTTTGGATATTTTATTGAAATTTGAGAGAATGGTAATTAGGGATATTGGACATGGAATGGTTGACTCGTTACTGTTGGAGTCAGGGACGATAGCTCACGTATTTCCTCTTTGGGTAAATGATTTATTTTTATCTTGACTTGGTGACATTCATGGTGCAGATATGGATATAAAATATAAAAGTTATCTTGATGAATGGGAGTTGGATCCAAGGGTCAAATGTGTTCTGGTTGATAGCAGCTCGCCTCGAGCCTTTTGTGCAGGTATGTCTAAGTCATTAAGAAATGTAGAAATCGTTTCTCTTCTCATTCAATATTTACTGAAGCATATTTTTAGCATCATTCTATATATTGCTATTAGCTTCTTTTGCAGAGAACCTCTTTAAGAATTGAGGTTATTTGGTTTTGAGTATTAAGAATGGTTTTGAGAGTCGCCATTGATGGTCAATGCAGGGATGGATATTAAAGGGGTTGTTGCTGAAATTCAAAAGGACAAAAGCACACCTCTAGTGCAGAAGGTTTCATTATAGTCCTTGTTTACTCTTCTCAAGTGTATTAATACTTGCATATCTTATTGCCGTTGTGACGTGCATCATTGGATATAGTTATACTGTTGTTTATTTTCCACCGATGCTGTCATCTTCTTCTCTTGCTCTATAACTGTATAATCATACACTGTTCTTTTGCATAAATCATTTTCTCAATGATGTCTACTTGGTAACCGAGATCTTAGTTTATCTGCAGGTGGTGATGTGAAGCAGATAACAATCAAAAACCACCTATCAGATATGATTGAGGTCTAGTTGTGTCCTTGTAATTATATATGATGTCAGATTCATGACCTTTACGCTTTGTTAAAGTCATGTGGATACAACATGAATACCTTCCCTATTGTATGCTTGCAGTTGTAGACTACTTATTACTTAAGACTCTAATGAGTAACATCTTCTTTAATAATATACGAAGAATTGATACTATATGTTAAAAGCATATAGAGGATGTTTCTTGAGGCTTTTAAGTCTAATGATAAGTATAAAGTATGTATTCTTACTTTGTGATTAGGGATTGCATATTTTAAGCTTTTTCATCCAAAAAAATAAATCTTAAGCTTACAAGATCCTACCAAGGTTCAAATTGTTTGCTAAAATTAGAAGGTAGGACAATGATATATTCAAAGCAAATATTTGGTATTTGGTGCGTGAAAATTACTTGTAAATGGTTGTAAGGGACTCGTGCATTGTAGTGATTAGTGACTTAGTGTGGTAGTCATTGTGTCACTAAAAAAAAAATAGTTGGCAACTGGGGAGGTGATTGATGGTTGATGTCCAGTGGTTAAATTCTGCTCGCCAGCAGCCAACCATCAGCTTTTCATTGTAGTTAGTGTCCACTGGCAATCAGTAGGTAATGGACGACAATGATGGCAACAGTTGGTGGTTGAAAGATTATCACTGTAACTTTTGTCTTAAAAAAAAAAAAAACAGATGATTACTGGAACAGAAGGCATTTGCATGTCATATAAGGCTTGAGGTTCTAGATTCTTTTAGTCAGTGAGTGAAGGATATTTCATCAATGACAGGGAAAAAAATGTGTCATGGAGAATCTGTAGCATAGTGAATAAAAAGAGGGGGCAAAAAAAAGAAGAAAAGAAAAGGAGACCATAGTACGGAAGCTCAGTTTATCTTAACTTAAAACAATTTTTAATTAGTTACTTATGTACAAACGCATATATATGTAGCTGAGGAGAATAAGAAGAAAAAGTTAATTAATGGGATAACTGTTGAATATAAATGACTTTCTTTTTAAAAATTTAAAGCAAATAATTTATAAATTAAAGAAAATTTATTAATTGTCGTTAGAGTTACTAATAAGAAACTTAGCATAAGTAATATATATAGTACCAACCTGTTCATTTTATAAGTTACTGATTTCTTATTTCCATGTGCATTGCGGAGGGGTTTTGACTCCCCTCTCCTGGCTGAAAGGAAATCCCTGTTCAGAAATTATTGTCATTTTATAAGTTCTATACGTGTTTGTACACAGTGACTGATTGTTATATATACTGCTGAAAATCAAAGATGCATGAAACTTTAAGCGTGAACC